>JAQQSU010008382.1:0-12968 GCA_028627135.1 Pseudochirops cupreus | reverse complement strand
TATATATACATATTCATACACATACACACACATATATATATATATTACACATTCACACAACATCACTCTATTGCTGATTTATCTACTTATTTTGCTCTATGACAAGATACCTGTCACAAATTGGAGTTATTTTGTAAATGTAACAAAAACAAACACAAATCAGAAAATCTTTTAAAAAGTTCAGTAATAAAATTCAGTGGACTATAATTATTATCAGCCCTTACTAATGAGACAAAACTTGATTGATCCAAAGTTATTTGAACATATTCTTTTTACCTAAAAATAATATATTCTGTGCAAGTTTATTTATCTCTTCTATCCATTTCTGAGAATGAAATGCTAATCTTTCTATTGCAACATTCAGGTGATAGACTTGTGATTTGTTAATGTTGTAAAAAATCTCTTACCCTAATTTCCAGTTCTGTTATGTTCAATTTTACATTGCCAAAAGTGTTTGTTATGTTTGATGTGTCATACTCGTTAATTGTTTTACTCATATTTTGCCCTTTCATTTTCAATATCAAGATGCCAATAAGTCTTTTAATATACTCCATTTTAGCATTGTGTTTTGTAATTTTATAATTGATCTATCTTGCCTGAAAAAAAGTCTTTAGTGATTGGTGAAATTAGATCTACACATTCAAGATGTAAGATTTAAATTTCAAAATTTAATTATCATCATCTTCAAAATCACCACCAAAATCATTATCAAAATCATTATCATTCAAATATTGTTCTTATTTTGGATTGATGGATAAAAGGTAGGGAATATACTAAAACAAATCTCTCTATCCACACACATATAAATTCCATAATTTCATTTTTGTGCACTTATATAAAATATATGATGAGTTTATATGCTTAGATATATGTATGCATGTGTGCAGGTATGCATGAAGGCACATATACACATAAGTGTATGTCCATATATACACATTTGTATACATGTATGCAAATGTACTTCACATACATATACAAGAGTAAAATCCAAGGACTCTTGAAAAGGAAAAGTTAAAAAAAATTCTTTTTTCCTAATTGCATAAGAGTTTTTGGAATGTAACATTAACATCTGTTGACACTAAAAAGACTTCATTATTACAACTTTAATAGCAGACATGATGAAAGAGTTGATTTGCTATGTGTCTTGTTGCCTCATGGTTTTAAATTCTTCTGCTATTTGATTTCATGCAACTTTGAAATAATGAATTTGTTGTGTTGATATCTACTAAAAACATTATCTCAAGTTTTTATATATCTTTGTTAACATGTTATCAGTAATGTAGAAAATTCTATTTGTAATGGTGTTAGAGTTAAAAAGCGACATGTTTGATGAAGGATTATTATGTTTGATAAAGGATTATTTTAAAGTTCATATTTGTAGTACAATTTTTTTAGTGTCATTTTAAAAAGGATAATGAATTGTTCATGTATGTCTTACCTCATGATGGTGCCTTTGTAGATATCAGATAAATTTATTCACTTTAGCCAAGATATTGCTTTCTTAAAAGAGAAAGTTTTTTTTAATGTTTCAAGGTATGAATACATTTAAAAACACACTTGTCATAAATCTAGAGGGGTTCACTGTTATTTTTATTTTAGTGTTTCACATTTCTGATGTCTTCTGTTAAGAAAGATAGAGTTAAGTTTAAAGAAATGGGTAAAGTGCTTTGTTAGTAATCTATGCACTATAGTGAAACAATTCAGCCAAAAGCTATTGATCTAATCTGAAACTGATACTTTGCAGTTTTTCAGAAAACCTAGGGATTATCTTCTGCTCTAATGAAACTGTATTTTTAATTGTTTTAATACCCTTTTTTCACATTAAATTTATCTTCTTTTGTTGTTGTGTTTTACTTTTCCCAAACAAAGAGAAGACCAACTTTTTCCTACATTTTCTTTGGGGGTTTCTTCTCTATTATTTCTTTACCTACCAAGTCTCTGCAGTATAGGAATTTTTTAAATTCATTTTGACCTGTTTGTTTTGATTTAGGGGTTATTTTAATTCTATGTCTTCATTAAATTTTTTCTTCTGGATTTAATAATTGATTAGGAGCATCAAGAATTTTGTATACACTTGTTTTCCAGATAATCTAAGATGCCATTGAAATTGTATATAATCAAGGAATGTGATGTACAATTTTTCAACACTGTATATTAGCTATATAATGATGTCAGTGGACAATGTCTTCCCACAGGTCTTTAAAGGTTTTCAAAATTCAATTCCACCATGATAATTTTTTTAATTTGCATTCTAAGGATTATGTCAATACAGCTCAATGTTTTCTGTTATTTTTCTTATTATGGAAAGGAGTGCAGAGTTTATTAGTCTCTGCTATTGTGGTATAATTTTATACTCTTTTAAATGTTAAAGGAGAATGTTTTCATTAATTATGGTTAGCATGGAGATTTGCCTTTTAAAACTATATTTTAACACATTTATTCTCTTAGTTGGATTCATGCAGTCACTGAGAAATGTCTTTTAAAATTTCTATTGTAAGTATACAAATTAGGGTGGCTAGATGGTGTGGTGATTACAGCACTGGCCCTAAAGTCAGGAGGACCTCAAAAAGCAAAACAAAAATGTATGCCAATAGAGATGGAGTGTATGTAGTGGAGAAAAAGGTAGGGGCTCTCCTATTCTTTCCCCTAAAACACTCCAAAGTGCTTTAAAGAAGAACTCAAGGGGCAGAGCCAAAATAAGAGAACAAGCTAGGAAGTTGACTGAACTCTCCCCACCTACCCTCAGAAATAATATCAATTTGAACCTCTAAAAAGATTCAGGAATAACAGAATGTTCAAACAGAGAGAATAAAACAGGTTTTCAGCTTAAAATAACTGAAAAAAAAATCAGGAAATGTCTGTCACACTTGAGTAAAAGGGGAACATTGTCCAGCATGACAGTAGGATGCTCTTAGCCACAGCACATATCAACAATGGAGACCCTCAGTCCTGGCTCAGCAAACCAGTGCAGAACAGGCCGGCAGTGAGACCTTAAGTCCTGGCACAAAAGGCAAGCTGTCAGCCCTGGAAATCAGGCAACAATAGCCATGATTAGGCAGGGCCACAAGAGAACAGTGAGCAAGCTGTCAGAACCCAAGGATCCAGTGCACAAAGCCAGTGAAGAGACCCCTGGCCCCTAGCACAAGAACCTTGGGATAGTGCCCCCCTGTGTCTGACTGGGAGAGCTCCATGTTAAAGGCCACAAAACAGGCAAAAAATGAACAGAAGCAAAAACAAACACTGGCTATAGTTATTACAGTGACAGGGAAATTTGAAACACAAACTCAGAACAGGGCAATATTGTCAATATAGCTACATCCAAAATATTGATGGGAAATATAAATTGATATGAAGCTGAAAGAGCATTTTTTGAAGAGCACAAAAAGGGATTTTAAAAGACAAATAAAGGAGGCAGACGAATGTGGGGATGGTATGAGAGGTATTCAAGAAAGAGTGAACAACTCTGAAAAGGAAGGACAAAAAATGGCCAAGAAGAAGCTAATGATTCTATGAAATATCAAAAATCAGGCCAACAAAATCCAAACAATGAAAAAGAGAAAATTTGTAAAATACCTCATTGGAACGACAGCTGACCTGGAAAATAGATCAAAGTGAGATAATTTAAGAATTAGTGTACTACCTGAAAGACATGATAAAAAAAAGAGCCTGGTCAGCATCTTTAAAAAAATAATTAAAAAAAAAGAAATAACTGTCCTGACATTCTGGAACCAGATAGGAAAATAGTCATTGAAAGAATATACTGATCACTTACTGCAAGAGTTTTCATAATGAAAACTCCTAGGAATATTCTAATTAATTTTCAAATTTCCAAAATTATCATGCCAAGGAGAAAATGCTGTAAAAAGCCAGAAAGAAACAATAAATATTGTGGAGCTGCAGACAATATTATGCAGCATTCAATAGCTTCTAGATTAAAGAATCAGAGGACTTGGGGTATGATATCCCAGAAGGTAAAAGAGCTTGGATCACAACCAAGAGTTGTGAGCATAATCTTTCAGGGGAAAAGCTTGACATCCAATGAAAGAGGGGACATTTAATCACTCCTGATGAAAAGACCAGAGTTAAAGAGAAAATTCAATTCTCAAATACAAGACTGAAGAGAAGCATAAAAAAGTAAACAGGACAGAAGAAAATCATTATTGAATTAAGTTAAAATGTTACATCTTTACATGGGAAGATGCTATTTGTAGTTCTTGGGAACTACATCTTTACAAGGTCAGTTAGAATTGGGGTATTCATAAACAAAAGACTTGGGTATAAGTTGACTTTTATGCAATGACATAAAATTAATTAAGGGGTGAAAAAAAATTGGATTGAAAGAAGAGGAATGAGGAGGCAGAAAACGGTAAATTATATCACATGAAGAAGAACAAAAGACCTATTACAGTAGAAGGAAAGAAGGGAGGGGGGTGAGCACTGTAGGGACCTTACTCTCACTGGATTTGGCTCAGAGAGAATAACAGGTATTTAGTTGAGTATAGAAATCTAATATACCATTTAGGGAAGTAGAAGGAGAAAGGCATAAGAAGAGGGAAAAGGTGGATAGATGGAAGGGAAAACTGATGGAGGCTATAGCAAGATGTAAAATATTCATGGAGAGAGAAAGGGTGAAAGAACAGAGAAACATATAAACAGGAGGCAAAATATAATGGAGAGAAAAAATTAGTAATCATAACTGTGAATGGGAATGGGTTGAACTGTTCCATAAAAGGGAAGTGGATAGCAGGGTAGATTAAAAAAACAGAATATTAAAATATGTTGTTTAGAAGGAAAACATTTGAAACAGTGAGATTCACACAGAGTAAAGGTGAAAGGCTGGAGAAAAATATATTATGCTTCAGCTGAAGTTTACAAAAAGAGGGGTACTAATCCTGATCTCAGACAAAGCAAAATTTAAAAAAAAAAACTTGATCTAATTAATGGTGATAAGGAAGAAAAGTACATTTTGCTAAAAGATATCATATATATATATATATATATATATGTATACATATATATATGCACAATTATTATTGTTATTATTAACTATATCCAACTGGGAATTAAGAAATACTGGCACTGTGGTAGGGGGATCAATCCTGCCCTACTGGAAAGTCAGAGAGGTGATGGGCGAGGACATAGGTGAGAACAGATTGGGGGAGGGGGTTATACAGTGGGATGCCTGTTTTGGAGTTGTGGGTAGTGGAAATATGGGGAGAAAATTTGTAACTGAAAATCTCATGGAAATGAATGATGTAAACTAAAATAAATAAAAGTTAAAATTAAAGAAAAAACAATAATTGCTTGCCCTTCCAGTTGGGGTGGGTGACGAGGGAGGAAGGGAAAAAATCTAGAACTTAAAATTCTACAATGAAAAGTTAAAAATATATGATATGTGTGTGTGTGAGTATTATCATTATTATTTTTATCAACTACATCCCATTTAGAATTAATATATACAGGCACTGTGGTAGTGAGATCCATCCTGCCCTACCAGAAAGTTGGAGGAGTCATAGGAGAGAGCAGATTGGGGGAGGGCTTATATAGTGGCATGGCTGTTTTGAAGTGTTGGGTAGGGGAATGATAGGGAGAAAATTTGTAACTCAAAATCTTGTGGAAATAAATGATGCAAATGAGAAAATAAATAAATTAATTTACTTTAAAATATATATAATTTTTGTTTCCTTTGAGACTGATGGCATACATTTATATTATAACTAATCTGAAGTTGTCTGGAAGTTATGACCATGGAATGGAGTAATTAGGTTCTAGAATTTATAAAATATAAGAATTTACCCTCTAGCTCTAATTACATTAATCAAGTTAATGAGGATAACACTAGGTCACAATTTTAGTACAACTTTTACAATACCTTTTACAAAAAGATATTCTCATGCATATTATATATATATATATCCATATATATATATGTGTACATATATATATATATAATTATATATTTGTTATATCTATATTTGTTAAGTTCTTACTACAGGCAAGCAGAGTGTTTGCAAAGGTAAAAATAAAAATTACTTCCCCTGAAGTGGCTCACATTCCAGTGAAAGGATGCATGTAAATGTAAATGAAAATATTTTTAAAATAAACACAACCTTAAGCATTATAAACACATTTAGCTACTAGTTTATGTTAATCCCAGTTGTCTTTTACTGTTACATTTGTTGGGCTAATTTATTGTCTTTCAATGTGTTCTTAATGTTTGTTTTAATTTATTCCATCAAAGTATTCTAGTCTGCTGTTTTGCACTGAAATGCATGGACAAGCATATGGGGAAAATAAATGGGAAAAGTTTTCACATAATGGAGGCATAAAAGTTTCAAGTTTTAATGTGTATCACAAGAATCTATGAAATTTGGTCAAACTGTGACAGAAGACAGGGAAAATAGAAAGCAAGGTATTGGGAGAGAAGGAAATGATTAAAGAATAAAGGGAATGCCGACTGGAGTAAGAGTTAGCCTAGTAACGAATAAAGACAGAAATGACCTGCAATGTGAAGCAAACACCAAATTGGCTCCATGGTAGCTTTCAAAAAAATACCATATAAACATAAGAATTCTTACATTAAACAACAACTCACAGAGGCAAAGAATTCACCCCATGGCAATGAAAGAGGGCACTTATGATGTCTTGATTTTCTGGATGCATATGAAATTTGCAACATTGTGAATACTATACTTAATGGGAAAAAAAGAGAGAGAATCAGGCACTATTGATCCTGAACAACTGTTGGTCCACCTACTGAAAGCTATTTGTTTTCTGTATGTTATCAGATGGTGACTACATTTTGTCTGAAAAAAAATAATAAACATAAAAACTGCTGAAAGATTAAGTTCATAGGAGCAGAAGGAATGGAGAAACTTAAAAAAAAAAGACTACATCCTGTATTTTAATCATTGTCCTAGAAATCAAAACACTGGCACTGGGCCACAGTACAAATTGCTTCCTGTTACACAAATTATATTAGTAAGGTCCTTTTTGTGATGATGACAGTAAGTGCTGCAAATCAGCACTACTGTTATTTCTATAACTCACAATGTTTGTATTTATGGAAAGCAGTTTAAAATAATTTATTATGCAGAAACACATTAAAAACACTCAGCTCTTGTATGTACTAAGAAAAAATACAGTAACACTTTTAATATGTCCCTGAAATGATCAGTACATAGGGTATACTGCTATTATGGGTACATGGAATTGATTCTTACAAGCAATGAGAATCAAGTCTCTTTTAGGGAATTTAGGTAAATAAAACTATAGCAACTTTTCAGAAAGTATTCATGACTTGCTAATATCATAAAACTAATTTTATTTTTGCTTCAATAGTTAACTTGCCTTAAATTATCGCAGTATATTGAATGTCACTCCAATAGTTCAGTGTGAGGAGCTGAGTTCAAATTAATCTGTGCTGATGATTTGTACTAGTCAAACCAACCAATGATTTTTCAGATTGTTTCTTTTATTTTATTGTGAGGAGTTATTCTCTTACACAGGTAGCAAAGCTTTGTGTGGGAGTCTTTATCCAATTTCTAATCATTTTGTTCATTCATTCATTCCTTGAATTATCTATCACATAATTTGTTTTTATTCACTCATGCTTTTGTTGGCTTGCTATTTGCTGGTTTATCTGTGTAACTACCTTCCTATTATCTATCTATGTATCTATCTATCCTCCTGCTGTTCTGTCTATCTCTTTGTTTGTCTGTCTTTTGTTCAGACCTTTGACATCATTAGTTTGGGAAACACCCAGGGATCAAATTTTCTCCTCCATTAAAGATCACCAATCAACCTCCTATTTTGTTGCAAGTTTATCGGGACAATAAGTGGTTTAATAAATTTTTGTTGAACACATAAATAGTGTATATGAGACACAAGAGTAACACAAAAATTATGTGTGAGAGGAAAGGCTTGAATTGAAGTATTCCTAACTGCAATAGCCCTTTATCCACTATACCATCTACTTCTCTACTGAGTTTGAGAAGGCCCAAAAGACTGTCATCATTCAAGTCTTTCCAATTATTTAAATGTTTGTGAGAACTAGAACTGACTGATCAAGATAGCAGCCTTTTCAAAGTGATAGATACTGACTCCAGAGACATCAAAAAGTCACCAACTCAACACTTTTGGCAGCCATTAAATCCTATACAGATCATGCTATTTTACAATGTGAAATTCTCACTTTTCTAACTACTTAACTCAAAGGAAATCCATAGGTTAAATGTTTTACCACACTGTGGCAATAATAAAATCATTTTTTTCAGATAAATAATATTTTAGGGGTGAGAAGAAAACTTTAACCTTAGAATACTGTCTGATGTTGGGAAAAAGATTCCAAGACAGCTCAAAGCAGGATCAACTGGTGTTTGAGTGGTACTGAGGTAAGAAGGAATATACTTTGTGGTGTGGCCCCAGGGAGGGAAAATTGAAATTTATTAGCCAATTATCTTTGAAAAATAGGCACTAAATTAAGTTATTTCTTCTGATTGGGGGGGGGGGAAGTATTATTGATTCCTTTTAAATTTTAACAGTAGAAATATCTTGTTATTCTACCCACCCTTGTCGTAACTCACCGAACTGACATAGCTAAGGTTTTATGTCCTTACTTTGGGTTTGGAAATGTATCATGTTCTGTATGTATTTTATCCTTCAGAATACTGTTATATTCATAAATTTTGATGTATGCTTGAGATATGCATGATACTTATCATTTGGCATGACAGGATATTTCCAGTTATCTGCCAAGATGACATGTTTGTCATTGCAAATGAATATTTTAGCTGTTTTGATTTAATGTCACCCAGAGTTTGTCCTGAATTGTTCCTGTCCTTGGGAAGTCAGATGATTTCTATTTTTGTCTATGTGCTTAAATACCCTGGGGTACAATTCTAACGTGGGTGTTTTTTTTCTTTCTGTAGATTGCTATATAATGCTATTGACAGAAAAGTATGCATCTAAAAATTGCTACAACTTGTAGTACTACATTGCATCACAGCACGATGAAATGTTTTTGTAATTTTTTCATGATGAGACTGATTTAATTTGATGAAACAAAATTTTTAAAAATACAAAACAAAATAAAAACACACCTACATGAAAAACAAGAACAAATGACTTTTATTGAATTTAGTATTGAGCATTAGAGGGAATAAAGTAGCTCTTTTCTTATTCAAGATCAAAATTTCACACCACTCACCATTTTGATAATTTCCTAAAATACTAAGTTTCTAGACTAAACATTTGTTAATAGCCTACTATATGCTAAATAGTGCGCTATGCACTGCAGAGACAAAGACCAAAGTAAAATAGTCCCATTACTCAAGAAACATTCTAATATAGCAGGTAACACCTACATCCATTGCTATATACAAACATATACAAAAGATATATGATAACTTTGAAGAAAGAGACAAAATACAACTCAGCAAATTATTGAATATCGTATACTGGCAGATTCCCATTAATCACTTTAAAATAATTATAGAATACTGAATAGAATGAGGTATTTGTAACAGATGCAAAGAT
The DNA here is from genome assembly GCA_028627135.1 of Pseudochirops cupreus. Lineage (NCBI taxonomy): Eukaryota > Metazoa > Chordata > Mammalia > Diprotodontia > Pseudocheiridae > Pseudochirops > Pseudochirops cupreus. Next base: position 3,431 of record JAQQSU010008382.1, on the reverse strand, counting down.
TCATACCTATCTATCCCACTTTATTCTAGCTAAAGAAAGCAGAAACATAAATTGAAGAAAATATATAGGAAGGGTTTTTACAAGATAATTTAATATCATTTGAAAATTCATTTTAATCCATATCTCTCTGTGGAGCATCATGAGTTTTGTTGTAATTGACAATAACTTACACAATTGTCTGAACTGTGACAAAACAGCTTCAGAATGAACATGGCAATGTATTCACAAAATCTTCATGAACATGGACAACTAAATCATGTTTTACATTGGATAATTTTATAAACCTAGAAACAAAATTGTGTAAAACAAAGACACAAACAAAAAAACACAAAATCTGAATGTACTAGCAACATTCAATCTCTACATTTGAAGTATTTGAGACACTAATCATGCCACATTCATCAGAGTGGTCAACTCAGAAAAAAAATAAAACTTGTTTCTTCTATAGTCATGATATTAAGGTAGGTTAATTTCTAAAAAGAAGCACAAATGTCAGCTCTTCATGCTCCAAATTAAGCAGAAAATTTCTTGACTTTAATCTACAATAGTTATCTAGAACTCTATGTGTATGTTCACAAAATTTTCTGAATAATTTCTTCAATCTTCCATTGTATATTTACTATGCAGACTTGGTATTTCTGAGGAACAATATGAAATATTCCAAGATCTAGAAAGATATCTTGGGGAAGGAATTTTATTTTATTTTTTTTAATTTTAAACATATTTTTGTTTAATTTAATATTTCCAAATTATATGTAATGGTGCATTTTTTTTAAATTTTAAGATGCAAATTCTTTCCTGCCCTGCCACCTCTTGCTTCTTTTAGAGAAGGTAAACAATTTGATATTGATTATTCATGTGTTTTTACATGGCCATTGGTGGCATCAGATAGAGGGCTAGGCTTAGAGTCAGGAAGATTCATCTTCCTGAGTTCAAATCAGGCCTCAGACATTTACTAGCTGTGTGACCTTTGGGAAGTCACTTAAAGATATTTGCTTCAGTTTCCTCATGGTAAACCACAACATTAATGTAGTCAGGAAAACCTCAAATAGGGTCAAACAACAACATATATGTGAATATATGCAAAATGTACTTCCATACTAGCATAGTGTAAAAGAAAACTGATTTTAAAAACCGAGAAAAATAAAGTTTTTTTTTTAAGTATGCTTCTTTTTCTATCTTTCCTGAGTTATTTATACTTGAATGTATAATTATGTTGCTGAGAATAGCTGAGTCATTCATAGCTGATAATCACAAAATGGTTGTGGTAATGTGTGAAATGTTTTCCTCTTCTGCTTATTTCATTTTGCATCCATTAGTATAAGTCTTTCCAGGTTTTTATGAAATCTGGTTGTTCATCATTTCTTGTTACACAAAAGTTTTCCATTACATTCACATACAAAAGCATGTTCACCTATTCCCCAATTTGTAGGCATCCCTTCAATTTCCAAAATTTTGCCATCACAAAAGGGGTTACTATTTGTGCATGTCTAGATCCTTTCCTTTTCTTATGATCTCTTTGGGATAAAGACCTAGTAATGGCAATGTTGATCAAAGGGTATGCACAGTTTGATTATCCTTTGGGTACTTTGTCAAAGTCCTTTACAAAATGGTTGAATCAGTTCACAACTCCACCACTGGTTCATTAGTGTCCCAATTTTGCCACATTATCTCCATCATTTATCATTTTTCTTTTCTTGATATATTAGTCAACTGGATAGGTGTGAAATGATACTTCGGAGTGGTTTTAATTTGCATTTCTGTAATCAAACGTAATTTAGAACACTCCTAATATTACTATAGATATCCTTCATTTTTTCATCTGAAAACTGTCTGGTCATATCCATTGACTATGAATGACTTTTATTCTTAAAAATTTAATTCAGTTCTCTATATCAGAGATACTTGCCATGAAGATTGTTTCCCAGATTTCTGCTTTCCTTCTAAACTTGGTAGCATTTTTTCTGTTTGTTCAGAACCTTTTAATTTAATATAATCAAAATTAACTATTTTATATTTTGTAATACTCTCTATCTCTTCTTTGGTCTTTAACCTGTAAATCACTTAACTTCTCCTTTAAGAATTTGTATGCTATATCATATAGTGCATATATGTTGTATTGATATTGCTTCATTGCCTATGGCACCTTTTAGCAAGATGTAGTTTCCTTACATATCCTTTCAATTAGTTCTATCTTTGGTTTTACTTTGTGTGAGATCAGGATTGTTACCTCAGCTTTTTTTCCCCCACTTCAGTTGAAGCATAACAGATTTTTCTTAACTTTATTCTGTATGTGTCTCTCTTTGTACTTCTTGTAAACAAAATATAATAGGATTGAGGTATTTGATTCACTCTGCTATTCACTTCCATTGGAAGGGAAAATACACCACATCCACATTCACTGTTATAATACTAATTGTGTATTTCTCTCTATCCTATTCTTTTCTGCTGTTTTTTTCTCTCTTTCCCTCCAGTTTTTCCCTCCTTGACAGTATTTTGCTTCTGTCTACTGTCTTCACCAGCCTACCTTCTTTGTGTTATCCCCCACCCACTTCCTTTTACTTAATCTCCTCATCTCCTACTTTCCCAACATGTGAGATAGATCATTATGTCCATCTGATTAGGTATATTATTCCCTCTTTGATCCAATACTGATGAGGGTAATTTTCAAGTAATTCTCACCACTCACTTTCCATCTTTTCCTCCACTGTAGTAGGTTTTTAGTGCCTTTTATCATGAAATAATTTACCCCATTATACCTCTCCCTTCCTTATGCACCCAGTGTACTTATATTTCTCATCTTTTTTTAAAATTTCATTTCCTCAAATTCATCTTATTCCACTGTCTACGTTTATTCCTTCTACCTATACTACTGGTAGTATAAATTTTAAGAATTACAAATATCATCTTCCCATGCAGGGATGTAAACAATTCAGCTCTATTGAATTTCTTATATTTTCTTTTCCCCTTTTGCCTTTTTAGGCTTTGCACAGGTCTTGATATTGGGGATCAATTTTGTGTGTGTGTGTTCAATTCTGGACTTCAGATGAAAGCTTGAAATCCATTTATTTCATTGAATGGCCACTTTTTCCCTTAATGTTATAAGCTTAAGTTTGCCAGGTAAGTGATTCTTGGTTCTAGTCCTAACTCTTTACCTTACAGAATGTAATGTTTCATGACCTCTGTTCCCTTATCGTGACAACTGCTAAATCCTGGGTAATCATGGTTGAGGCTACCCTATGTTTGGATTATTTCTTTTTTTTTTTTTTTTTTATTATATGAGATTCTTTATTAAATTTTTTGAGTTACATCTTTTCTCCACGTCTTTCCCCCGCCCACCACCCCAAAACAGCCATCCCGGTATTTCCCCCGTCCCCCAGTCTATTCTCTCCTATGTCACTTTTTGGTAGGGCAGGCTGGATCTCCCAACT
>JAQQSU010008381.1:0-12968 GCA_028627135.1 Pseudochirops cupreus | reverse complement strand
AACCTTTTGATTAATTTATCCTCAAGTGCTCTCAGGAGTCACCATCCAGGAAGGATGGAAATAAGCATTTGATAAGCTGCCTAGGGTTTAAAGACTTAAAATGTGCAGAGTTCCTGAAACTTTTATCTTCTCTTATACTTTTCTCTTTATCTCTTAGATCAACTTCATTGTTCAAATGATGATAATTCAAAGACTTACAAGGCTGTTGTATTCTTAATAGTTGGAATAAAACTGCTTTTTATTTACTTTTCACCTTTGGTATCACAAATGACCAAATTTGTGTAGAAATGTTTTGAAGAATATATAAGAATATATCAAACGGAATTTCAGGACCTCATATCCTAGTTAGGAGAGACAAGATGTATAGGAGGTTTGGCTGCATAGAAATGGAAAGATGTGGTAGTCTTTTGGGTAGAATGGCATGATGTATGATAAATCTCAGGAGTCCTTAGGATGCAATGGCAGGTCACAAAGCAATTCTCGGTGGTGCAAAGGCCATGAAAGTAGAGCCAGTGGTAAGGCCCAGCAGATTTTAGTACCAAATGTTATAGCACATGGTAATGCCTACTGCTCTGCTCTTTTACCAGAGGGAGAGTGGTTGTTCATCCAAGTGGTTTGAGAAACTATTTCTCTTTCCATCAAGTATTGGAAAAGGGTGAGTGGGCCTAAAGGTACACTAGGGCAGTAGGTGCCTTCCTAGGGGATAGGCATTGGGGATATGTCAGCATTTACCTGGAAGGAGAGCTCCAGAAGCCAGAACCTAGTGTGGGAACTAGATTTTAGAGCCAATAAAAGACCCAATGGAAAAGCTTGTCAGTAAAATAGAGATACAATTTGGGGGCTTAAGAAAGACATCAGAGGTACACATAACCTCAGTCTCAAAGCTGATTTGTATGAGATATCCTCCTGATTGGTGGAGATCATGACCAACTTATATGAAGTGTGGGGGCAGAGCTGGTGAGAGTGAAAGTGGAAGATGGCCTCAATCCCTTCAGTATTCTTGGAGTTTTCTTCTGGTCTCTGATTCTCTTCAGACTTGCTGCTTCAGGCTTCCAGCCGTAAGAAAGAAGATGCAAGATGCCAATTGCACTTCACGTTATTGAAAGAAAATATTTTAAGAAGATATGAGAGGAGCTGGCAGTCTTCATCATGTTGGCTTCTTCCCAGAGTTTTTCCTTTAGCAACTGGAAGTGTGGTTGGCATCTTACATTTTCTGCCTTGAAGCTGGAATACAAAAGGACCTGAAGAGTACCTGAAGAAGTACCAAAGAGACTCAGAGACCTGAAGAAAGTTCCAAGAATGCAGAAGAGACTTAAGCTCTCCCATTCTCACTTTTACCAGCTCTGATCCCACCCCTCACACAGGAGGGGGTATTGATTTCTACTGGTCAGGAGAGAGTTCTATAACAACAGGCTTTGGGACTGGGGTTCCATAGAGCTAGGGATTGGGGAATCAACTACATAGAAGTGTCAATTAAAGCTGTAGAAGTGAATGACATTTCCAAAGGAAGAGTAGAATGGAAAGGGGAAAATATTTCTTAAAAAATATTGTCTTCTGCTCTTTATTCTCTGCTTTTCATTTCAAATATAAATAGAAAATTGGATTGAAGATTCAGGACATATTTGAAATCAGAAAATTAATCTAATTGAGGCCTCGAGGATACAAGCAGAAAGAAAGAAAATACTGCAAATAAAAGAAATTCATGAGAAAATTGAATTACTGTTCAATATTGTTTTGAGACAAATTGCTTTAACTAAGAATGTTAGAAGCAGTAATGTAATTGCAGGAATAGAAAGATGAAGTAGAAAGTAACAGATACTTTATTAGCTTTTTTATGCATATGAAGATAACCAATAGGATTCATTTTTTTCAAGCAAGTTTGAAGATAAGAATTTCACAAAAAGGTAGCATTGGGTCTAATGGGTAAAATGACTTCTCCAGGTCATAAAGGAAAACAGCTAGGATGGGAGGTGAGACATTTTCCTCATAAATTTCTTGTTCAATTTTATTCTATCTTGTTATTCAGAAAGACATTTTTACTTGTGGATTAAGGTTGTGTAAATATTCTTTGTAACAATCAGTTTCTTATTAGAGAGATGTGTTTAGCTTAAAAAACCAAAAGACAAGATTGATTTAGAAATCCTGCATGCTACAACCCTATGGACCTTAAACACTTAAATTGTTGTTTGTTTTTAATTTGCTGGCCATATATTTGTTACACTGGACAAGAGAGACAGTAAGTGCTGTATATACTATTCATTGCTGTCAAGATGTAGATTTTTATACCAGTAATGTCTGAGTTATACACTGTATCTAAGCTTTAGAACAATTTATAATTAATGTCTCTTTAGAAGTTAAAAAATCCCCTGTCCATGGTGGCGTGCGATCAAAGGTAGGATCTACAAACACCTTCACATTAAACATTAATCAAATTGTAAAGAATCAAGTGGAGTGAAGAATGGTAAAGAAGAAAAAAATTAAAATAAAACAGAAAAAAAGAGCGAGTAGTTTGCTACAATCCGCATTCAGACTGTAGCTCTTACACTTTCTCTGGATGAGGGCGTCCCTCTCCATCATGAGTCTTTTGGAGTCGTCCTCTAACCTTGCCTTGCTGAGAGGAGCCCAGTCTATCCAAGACTGCAGTCATCACGCATACCTGTGTACAGAGTTCTCTTGGTTCTGCTCTCCTCACTCAGCATCAGTGTGTATAAGTCTCTTCAGGTTATTATGAAGTCCATTTGCTCCTCATTTCTTATAGTACAATAGTATTCCATTACATTCACATACCACAGCTTGTTCAGCCATTCTCCAATTGATGGGCATCCCCTTGATTTCCAATTCTTTACCACCACAAAAAGAGCTGCTATAAATATTTTTGTATCAATGGGCCCTTTTCCCACTTCTATGATCTCTTTGGGTTACAGCCCGAGAAGTACTATTGCTGTGTCAAAGCAATTTATTTTTAATATTTGTAACCCTTTTGCCATAGTTCCAGATTGCTCTCCAGAATGGTTGAATCTTTTCACAACTCCACCAACAGTGCATTAGTGTTCCAATTTTTCCACATCCTCTCTAGCATTTGTCATTTTCCTGTTTTGTCATCTTAGCCAATCTGACCAGTGAGATGTGGTAAAAGTTAACTATTTTCTCTTGACAATTCTCTAGGGAAGCATTTTAAAATCCTAATATGTTCTATATTTTAAACTTTGATTTTATAATTAAAGACAATTTAGAATTGATTATGTTCGTTAAAAAATATTTCCACAAACATTACGAGATCTTTCTCTGTAATCTGTGTCCTGAACGGTTTTGTTTGTGGTATACTTGTATGTATGTATGTATATACGTATATTTGTTTGTTTGTTTTCTGGATGTATTGGAAGTTTTTCTTACTCTAGAGTAGTGTTTTCCAATTGTGATTAATGGAACCCTTGGTGGTTAAGGATATACTGACAGGGGTCTGGGAATCCATAAGTTCCCCAAGTAGGAACATTTTAGTCTTTATATAGCACCAACAAATCATGTCCCATAATCCAGTGCAATGAATAAGCAACGTTACCTGCACAGACTGAATGCAAATCGCTAATACAGGTCTTTCTATTTTAAATTGGATGGAGGTGCTGTTGTACCTAATTAAATACATTTTTTAAAAGTATTACTGAAATCATAATGGCTTTTGTCATATTTTCTCAATCAAGAGTTATTATCATGTTTGTCTTATACTATAAAATGTGCCACTGGATCAACAGTTCAGAATTCTTCTTTTTGGAGGGCATTTGGGGTTAAGTGACTTGCCCAAGGTCACATGGCTAGTTTTTGTGTTGTGTCTGAGGCCAGATTTGAACTCACATCCTCCTGACTCCAGGGCTGGTGCTCTATTCACTGTGCCACCCAGCCACCCCAAGAGTCCTGAATTCTTTATGTGTTCTCCAAACTCCCTATGCCCTGTAGTGGCAATAAAAAGGCTAATATATTTGCAGTAATGGAATATAACTTTAACAAGGAGGATTTTTTTAGCTCTGTTGGAAGTTGATGAGAAGCTATAGTTCATGATGTCTACAGGAGTTTATACCGAAAGAGCCCCCAAAAGAGTAAATGAGATTCCGCATAAGTAACTGGACATGCTGAGGCAGATGAGTTGGCAAACTGAACTTTTTTTTTGGAGGGGGGAAGGCAAGGCAATTGAGGTTAAGTGACTTGCCCAAGATCACACAGCTAGTTAAGTGTCAAGTGTCTGAGGCCAGATTTCAACTCAGTTCCTCCTGATTTCAAGACTGGTGCTCTATTTACTGTGCCACCTAGTTGCCTGCAAACTGAACTTCTAATGAGCATCCAGGTAAACCCAAACAATCTAATATAACTACATGTTAAATTGTGATTCTGACCTAGTTCATTAATCCATGAACAACTGTAAATTGAGAGACAACATTTAAATAAGACAAACAGCATGTAAATGAGAGGACATGTAAAGAAATTTGTACTACATATAAAGAGTAGATGAAAGGCTATTTCAGAGGTCAAGCGTTAGTAGTCACAGAGGTCAGAAAGAGGACAGACCACAATGACTTCTTAAAGAAAGTAAAATTTAAATTGAGGCTTGCAGGAAACCACGCAAAATCTGATTTGGGGATGAACAAGGAGAGAATTCCAGGCATGGCAGACTGGCAGTGCAAAGTCAAGGAATTAAGAGATGAAGTATCATGTGTAAGGAGTAAGAAGTAGGCAAGAACAGCCAAATTGTAGAAACCTAGAAAGGAGTAAGAATAAGAAGTCTGGAAATGTAGGAAGATTGAGATTGTGAAGGACTTCACATCCCAAGCAGAGTCCTACATCCTGGAGATAACTGGGAATCACTGGAGTGTATTGGGGTGGGGTAACAAGCTCATTCCTGAACATTAAGAAAATCACTTTAGAGGGAGCAGAGCCAAGAGGCCAGAGAAAAAGCAGGCACTCACCTGAGCTCTCCACTATCCCCTCCAAAAAACCTTTAAATAATGCCCTAAAACAAATTCTGGAGTGGTAGAATCCATAAAAAGATGGGGTAAAACAATTTTCCAGCACAAGACAACTTAGAAAATCAGCAGAAAAGTTCTGTTGCACCTGGCTAAGAGTGGAACACAGTCCAACACAGGCCATGTCAGCACAGCTCAGGCCCAAGCAAACCAGGAGAGGGCCTTGAATCAGCAGCAGCAGTGGCTGCTTCCAGAGCTCTCAGCCCAAAGATGGTAGTGGGACAAACTAGTCAGAAGGAGAATACAGATGTCACTTTGCTGGTGCTGGTGCTAGTGCTGGGGCAGGACTCTGTTCTTTTGACCATACTTGGTTCTGGGTTGCAGTCCTGAGTGGCAGGCCCAGGGTGAGGAGGAGCACTAATGAGAGCTTGAGGCCCAGTGGAGCAGGGACCCTCATCACAGTTCCAGGGCAGCAAAGAGTGCTTGTGGTAGCTCACAGACCAGAGGAAAGGCCAGGACAGTAGTTAAATACCTCTCCTTAGATCATGCAACCTTGGAAGAACTGAAAGCTTACAGGTTCCAAGAAATATCTCTGAAAATAATTGCATAAACCCCGTGAAGCTTTGAGTGGTGTTCCCCCAGCCTAGAATCAGAACCCCATTTTACCAAAGAGTTAAAAGACAAGAATTTCCTGGAAAATTAGCAAACAACAGAAAAAAAATTCTGAAATTTTTTTTCTTTTAGAAAGTTAATATGGTGACAAGGAAGATCAAAACACATACTTGGAAGAAGACAACAAAGTCAAAACTCCTATATCCAAAGCCTCAAAGAAATCATTCCATGCCATAGAAAAGCTCAAAAAAGATTTTAAAAATCAAGTAAAGAAGACAAAGGAAAAATTGGGAAGAGAAACGAGAGTGATACAAGAAAATCATGAAAAAAGTATCAACAACTTGGTAAAAGAGACACAAAAATACAATGAGGGAATGTCATGACAAGCAGAAGTGGCCAAATGGAAACAGAGGCACAAAAATTCACTGAAGAAAATAACTCCTTAGAAAATAGAATTCATCAAAAGGAAAAGAATGTACAAAGTCCCTCTAAAGAACTTCCTTAAAAATAAGAATTCAGCAAATTAGATGCGAATGATTCTATGAGAAATCAAGAAACAAAACCAAAAGACTGAAAAAACATTTATGACAATGTGAAATATCTCCTTAGAAAAACAACTTACCTGGAAAATAGATCGAGGAGAGACACTTTAAAAAAATTTTTGGGTTTCCTGAAAGCCATGACAAAAAAAGGAGCCTACACACCATCTTTCAAGAAATTAGAAAGGAAAACAGCTCCAATAATCTAGAACCAGAGGGTAATATATAAATGGAAAGAGCCCACTGATCACCTCCTAAAAAAGATTCCAAAATGAAAACTCCCACAAATGTTATAGCCATATTCCAGAACTCCCAGTTCAATGAGAAAACATTGCAAGTAGCCAGAAAGAAACAATTCAAGTTGTTTGGAGCCACAGTAAGTATAACACAAGATTTTGTAACTTCTATGTGAAAGATTCTGAGGGCTTGGGATACAATATTCTGGAGGGCAAAGGAGTTAGGATAACAACCAAAAATCATCTACCCAGCAAAACTAAGTATAATCCTTCTGGGCGAAAATGGATATTCAATGAAATAGAGGATTTATAAGCACTCTTGATGAAAAGACCAGAGATGAATAGAACAGTTGACTTTCAAATATAAGACTAAAGAGAAGCATAGATAGGTAAACAGGAAAGGGAAATCATAAGGAACTTAATAAGATTAAACTATTTATATCCCTGCATGGGAAGATGATTTGTAATTCATAAAAACTTTCACATTATCAGGGCAGTTAGAAGAAATATATATAAGACAGAGTGCACAGGTGTGAGTTGAATATGAAGGGATGATATCTAAAAGAATAAAAATAAAGGGGGAGAAAGAAAAATGCACTGGGAGAAAGGGAAAGGGAGAGGTAGAGTAGGGCAAACTATCTCACATAAAAGAGGCAAGCAAAAGCTTTTACAACGGAAGGGAAGATGGTGGATGGGGGGGGCAAGTGCGTGAATCTTTCATTAGAATTGACTCAAAGAGGGAATAACATACTCAATTGGATATAGACATCTATCTTACTCTACAGGAGAATAGGGATAAGGGTAATAAAAAAAAAGAAAGGGACCTATATGTACAAAAACTATTGTAGCATTGCTTTTCTAGTGGCAAATAATTGGAAATTGATGGGATGCCCATCAATTGGGAAATGTCTGAATAAATTGTGATATGTGTTTGTGATGGATTGGGATGGCAGTAGCCAGAAGCAAAACACTTTTGAGGAGAGATAGGGTGAGAGCTAGAAAGAATAGAATAAATGAGGAGGGAGAGGAATAGGATAGAGGGAAATATGTTTAGCAAGCAGAACTGTGAAAAAATTCAAGCAAGTTTCTCTGATAAAGACTTCCTTTCTGTTGTTTTTTTTTTATAAAAGATATTTATTTCAAAGAACAAAAATATTTCCATGATAGATAGATACTAAGGGGCAAACCAAGGATACTGGTTTCTTGTGCCTCATGCTCTTGCCATTGGATTAGGGTGAAAATTATTCGTAATTAATTATTTTGCTAAAAGTTGGTAGGAAGCATCTGTAACCTGTTCTTAGGATGAATTCCAGTTTTTCTGAATTGTTCTCTTTCCTTCAAATATTCCATTTTGCATTCTTCACAAAAATCTGGGTTTTTATAGTGAGCAATTATGCATTCTTTTAATTCTGAGTTTTCTTTCCAACATTTTACCATCATAAGAAAGCCAGAGTCTTTGCAGCATTTGGTGAAGTCTTGCACTTGATCAGAACACCTCTTCCTGGCCTTCTCTTTCATAATCTTAGGAATCAAAACATCTTTTTCTACATGTCTAAGATGAAGGTCTTCTGTTTGGTTCAGCTCCATTTCCGGCAAAAGACCTCATTTCTTAAATATATAGATTAAATGAGTCAAATTTATAAAAATAGGAGCCATTTCCAAATGATAATAATCAAAAGATATGAACAGTTTTCAGATGAAGTGATCACAGCTATCTATAACAATATTATAAAAATACTGTAAATCACTATTGATTAGAGAAATAAAAATTAAAATAATTCTGAGATACATCATCCTTATTAGATTGGCTAATAGGACAGAAAAGGAAAATGACAAATATTCAAGGGAAGTGGAAGAAAAAAGAGACATTAATGCATTGTTGGTGGAGTGGTGAATGGATTCAACCATTTTTAGAGCAATTTGCTCTAATGCTCAGAGGGCTATAAAACCATGTATACCAAACGAGATAAAAAATGTGCAAAAAAACACTTAATGCAACACTTTTTTTTCTGGTGTCAAAGAACTAGAAATTGAGGGGATACCTATCACTGAGGGGATTGATTGAACAAATTGTAATTATGATTGTGATTGTGATGGAATGTAATTGTGCTATACGAAATGATGAGCAGGATGTTCTCAGAAACCCTGGAAAGACTTACATGAGCTGATGAGAAGTGAAATGTACTGTGTACAAAGTAACAGCAATACAGTAAGGTGATCAGTTGTAAATGACTTAGTCATTCTTGGCAATAAAATGATCTAAGACAACTCTGAAGAACTTAAAATGAAAACTACTATCCATCTCCAGAAAAAAAGAACTGATGCGTCTGAATACAAATTGAAGCATACTTTTTTATGTTCTTTATTTTTCTTGAGTTTTTAATTTTTTGGTTTAAGTTTTCATTCACAATATGAATAAAATGGACCTTTGTTTTAGATGACTACACATGTATAATCTCTGTTGAATTACTTGCCTTCTTAATGAGAGAAGTGGAGAGGGAAGAAGAAAAGAAATTGGAACTCAAAGTTTTAAAAATGAATGTTGAAAATTGCTTTTGCATGTAATTTGGGAAAAATAAAATATTTGTTAAATTAAAAAAAACTTTAAAAAAGAAGAAGTAATTTCATTGGATTATTGAATAAAGGGAACCTAAGCTTAAAAAGGACATCTAGGTGGTGCAGTCAGTAGAATGCTGGGAATGGAGTGAGGAAGACTCATCTTCTTGAGTTCAAATCCGACCCTGTCAGATACTTAATAGTAGCGTGACCCTGGGCAAACCATTTAACCTGGTTTGCCTCAAATCTTCATCTGTAAAATGAGCTGGAGAAGAAATTGGCAAATGATTCCAGTAATTCTGCCAAGAAAATCCCAAATGGGGTCACAAAGACTGTGAGATGACTGAAACATCTGAACAACAAAAGCCTATGAATCCAGGTGAAAGTAGAATGAGTGTTTGGATTTTGATATTTCCAAATTTTTTTATATTATATTTCTAAACTATTTTCCCCTTCATTGTTTTGTGAAACAAGATGATCGTGTTGTATATTAATTGCTAAGCATTGTGGCATTTAAATGATATTTAATTTGGCAGCCATTTAAAAGAAATACTTTTGTCAAATGCTGAGAGGTAATTGTTAAAGAGAAATTGCAAAATGTAATGTGAAACTTTCCTATCATCCTATCATCAGGCACTTTTCACTGTGGATATGGTCTTTAAGGGTTAATGTTTATCTTTATAACTTGGAGATTTCTGGATTTGAAGGTCTCTTGAATAATTGTTTTAATTTAAATGGTTCTTTTAAAGTTTAAAAATCTAAGCTAAAATATGCACTTAATTCACAAAATTATTTCCCCTCTTCATAATTATCAGGAAAAAATTTGATTAAAACCCACAAAAGTAAGATTTAATTGAATTTTGATCACATTCATGAATTTTCATTTTTTCAGTCCAAGAAACAGGTAGTGAATGCATCTCTTGCACTTCACTAATAGTAAATATTTGTCTTCATTCTTATAATGTGAATAATGGTTAACTGATTACCATGCAGATATTTTATTAGGTTGTCAAATGGTGTTATAAATTTGATATACTGATGAAAAGAAAGGATTTATAATTAGATTCCCTTCCTTCCTTACACTTTACTGCTTTGATAATCAACTTGTTTTCCATCAGTTGTTTGACCATCAATAAACCTTTCATACGGCTGTGTTTATTTGAATAGAGAATAATAAAAATAATGATGATGAACCACAATCTCTTCCCTTCTCAATCTTTTCAACTTCCCCAGTGGGGAGGAGGAAGCTATTGTAAAGTCCTGGAGGAATGACTTTTCTGTTTTACACATAGGCTGCAGGGGAATTTTCTCCTATTATGCTTTCTTTCTTATGCTCAGCAAAACATTGTCTATGTAGCTTTTAATAAGTCTGTTGTTTTTATTGTTCAGTTTCCCACCCTATTTTTGGATTTTGAACTTTGTGTTAAAGTGTGCCTCTGTTTTCAGTGTGCAGGTTGAGGAGCACTGTCTCAAGTGTTAGACCTTTTCCACATTGAAGTTTTCAGAGCTAGTTATGGGGGTTTCAAAGTTTTTGGTGCCTCCCTGGTGGTGTGACCTGGGAAGAGGTCTGGTCACTGCTCTCTTGGTCTGCTCACTGGTCCTTACCCGTGATGGTATCCTGATGCATTTTGATTACAATAGATTCTTCTCCTCACGGTTCCTGATCCTTTGTGACAAAAAATGATACTGTTCCTCAGGGCTCCTCTTCTCTCTTGACCTAAAGTGTTCCTCTTGCTCCTTGAACTATGACCCAAAAGCAGATATAGGAAATAGCAACCAGCAACATCTGGTCCTGCATCCAGTGCTGACACAGGTGTCCCCTGTAATCTATTTCTTACCAATTGCCAGGTCCCCTTACCACCTCTGGTTAGAGAGCTTTTGCCACTGTGGTTACTGCTACTTCTGTCCTCACCACATAGTCTCACCACTGATGTTTCTTCCCTGTGGACTCTAGACCAGGCTCCGTGACACAGATCTCTCTTTCTGACCTCCTAATAATGTCTCACTGACATTTTGTTAGCTCTGCCACTCCAGAATTTGAGACATTATTGTAAGGTTATTTGAAGGGGAATGTTGGGAGACCTCAGCTGAGTGCTTTCTCTGCTCCGCCATCTTAGCTTCATCCCTCAATTTGTTTTTTTAAGACTGCTTTCCTTTCTCTACCAGACTGGTAGTATAGGGATTACTCATGAACCAATTCCATTACTGATCAGCAGCCAAGGGACTTTGACTTGCACCCTTTGGAACCTAGATGAATTTGCCCTTCCTTAGGCATCCTTGTGTTCAAACTTCTCTCTGTGCCTCCCCTTAGCTTACCATATTAAGGCTAAACTTAGTGAAGACACTTAATCGGCATAGCACACTATTCTTTTTCTGTAATTTTCTTTTTAATTTATAAAATAAAACAAGCATTTCCATAAAATGGTACAATAAAAAAAAGTACAAAAAAATAGTACATTTCACATGAAACTGTAAATTTACACTGCACAACTTGCTATTCTATACAAATATACAACAAAATTATCATGTAAATTTCTTTTTTTTTCCTTATCTCCCCCCCTCCCAGATGGCTACCATTAGATACAAATAGATATATATGTAAAAATTATTCTAGACATATTTCTATTTGTCAGTTCTTTCTCTGGATGCAGATAGCATCTTGTTTCATATGTCCTTTCCAGTTAATTTGGGTTTTTATAATAAACAAAATAGCTTATTAGCTCAAAGTCATTCTTAAAACAATACTTCTGTTACTGGGGCAGAGCCAAGATGGTGGTGTAGAAGCAACAAGTTTCCACAACTCCCACAAAGCCATCTCAAATACCCATAAGATATGATTCTAAACAAATTTTAGGGCTCCAAAACTCACAAAAATTCAGAAAAACACATCTCCCACTGAAGGCAGCAGGGCATTCAGCAGGAAGGGTTCATTGCAGCACACTGGGAGCTGAAACCAGCCCAGCCTGAAACCACGGCTTGGCCCTGGTGTAGCCAGGTCAAGGCATGGCTGGAGCCTTCAGGAGAGAGGATCAGCTGCAGCTGTGGCAGTTTCCAGAATTATCAAGCCATAAGAAAGAAGGACAAAGTGAAAGGTCAGTGGAACTCAGCTAAATTTTGGGGAGAAAAGCTGTTCAGCCAAACTGCCTCCAGGGCAGGGAAACGGAAGAAGCTGCGACCCTGCAGCTGCCTCTACATGGCTGCTTCAGACTTCCCAGCCTGCAGACTGCAGGGGAGCCAAGCTATCATTCAGAGGCTAAGTGCTGTTGTGTTGAGTGGCCTGGATCCAGATCTTGGTCTTGGGTGGTGGTCCTGGGGTGTGTTTTCAGTGAGCCAAAGCTGGTGGGGGCAACAAAAAAAAAAGCAGCCTCCCAATAGCTCCAGCAGCTGTGAAAACCCCAGAGATTTGGGACAGATCTTTCCCCTCTGGAAGCAGAGTTCCATAGAGCTAAAAAAATCAAGTAACTGACTGGCACATGAGTAGGCAAAGGAAGCAAAGTAAGAACAGCAACAAAACTTTAGATTCCTTCTTTGGGGACAAAAAGGATCAAAGCATGGAATGGGAGGAAGACAACACAGTCAGAACTCCCACACCAAAAGCTTCCAAGAAACATGAAGACTTCCTACAAGCCATAGAGCAGCTTAAGAAGGATTTTGAAAACCAAATAAGAGAAGTAGAGGAAAAATTGGGAAGAGAAATAAGAATGATGCAAGAAAATCATGAAAAAACTCAACAACCTGACTGAAGAAAATAACACCTTAAAAAATAGATGAACTGAAATGGCAAAAGAGGCCCAAAAAGCCAATGAGGAAAAGAATGCCTTAAAAAGTCTAATTTTCCAGATGGAAAAAGAATCTCAAAAGCTTTCTGAAGAGAATAATTCCTTCAGAATTAGAGTGGAGCAAATGGAAGCAAATGACTTTATGAGAAATCAAGATACTATTAAACAGGTCCAAGCAAATGAAAAAATAGAGGGCAATGTGAAATATTTCCTTGAAAAAAACGACTGACCTGGAAAACAGATCCAGGAGAGACAATTTAAAAATTATTGGACTACCTGAAAGCTTTGATCAAA
>JAQQSU010008380.1:0-12969 GCA_028627135.1 Pseudochirops cupreus | reverse complement strand
AAACCACTGACCTGGAAAACAGATCCAGGAGAGACAACTTAAAAATTATTGGACTACCAGCAAGCCATGATCAAAAACAGAACTTAGAAAGCATCTTTCAAGAAATTCTTAGGGAGAATTGCCCGGATATTCTAGAACCAGAGACCAAAATAGAACTTGAAAGAATTCTCTGATCACCTCCTGAAAAAGATCCCCAAAAGAAAACTCCTAGAAATGTTATAGCCAGGTTCCGGAATCCCCAGATCAAGGAGAAGGTATTGCAAGCTGCCAGGAAGAAACAATTTGATTTGTATACGTCATATACCCTTTGGCATTCTGGTGAAGCCTTTCATCAACCCCTTCTCAGAATAATGTTTTTAAATAATTAAAGAAAATGTTAAATTTCAGTTAGAAGTTAGCAAAAATAAAGTTGTAATTTTATCCCCTTCAAGCTCAGAAACTCCCTGAAACCTATCCATAGACCTCTTAGAATCTACTTAAACAACTTCCTTGTAATACCCCATTGGTTAGTATTATTAGTCATTTATTTCAGTTCATAAAACCTTAGCTCAAAAATATTATGACTTTCTGATGTCATATAGTAATTGTCATAGTTATGATTAAACCTAGGTTACCCGTATCCCAATATGAATTCTCCATGACCTAAAGATTACACTTTTTCTCTTCAGTCACAGAGAAAAGAACTGGGAGTAATGGAAAGTGTGTGTGTATGTGTGTGGGGGGGGAGGGGCGGTGTGTGGCAGATTGCAAAACAGAAAATTCTGGTTTGATGTGAGAGAAATCTTCATGGAATTTAGAGCTATACAAAAGTGAAATGGGTTATATAGAGAGGTGGTGGGTTCCCCCTCATTGGAGGTTTTCAAGTAAAGACTGCATGAATATTTGTCAGGCATGATGTGTACTTCTTTCTGAAGTATAGGCTTGACTTGATGGCCGCTATAGATGCTTCCAACCATGAAATCCTATGACTCCAAGTATATCTTTACTTCTAAAAATAATTTCCCTAATATCAATACTATTAAAGCCTGAGATTTATACAAGTATAGAGGTTGAAAACAAGATTCCATTTAATTCAATCCTTTCTTTTAAAGTCAGCAATGATATCCTTTATGGGATATTGGATTTGGATTCAGGTGACCTAGGTTTAATCCTAAATATGACACATAATATATGACATCGGAAAGCCATAATCTTTTTGAGTTAAGGTTAAATGAACTGAAATAAGTGACTAAAAACACTAACACATGGGGTGTTACAAGGAAGTTGTGTAAGTAGATATTTTAACATGGGTTTGTGCTATTAACTCTGGTGACTATAGTGGATTATTGTTGTTCAGTCATTTTCACTCTTTCCAACTCTTCATCACCCCATTTGAAGTTTCCTGGGCAAAGATACTAGAGTGGTCTGCCATTACCTTCTCCAGCTCATTTTACAGATGAAAAAGGCAGGCATTTTACAGATGAGACAAGCAGGGTTAAGTGACTTGCCTAGGGTCACACAGCTAGTATCTGTGGCCAGATATGAACTCATGTCTTCCTAACTCCAGACCCAGCACTCTATCCACTGAGCCACCTGGATGCCCAGATTGTAGTGGATATAAAATTGGATTTAGAGTCAAGAATACTGTATTTTAAATCCTGCCTCAGAAACTAACTAACCATATGACCCTGACAAGTAATTTAACTTCTCTCAGATTGGATTTCTTCATCTTTAAAAGGAGGATGATAATAATAGAACCTATTGCACAGGGTTATTGTGAGAATCAAATCAGGTAGCAAATTTAAAATGTTTTGAAAATCCTAAATGTTTATATAACATTTAGTTGTTGTATTTTATTTGAACAAACAAAGAGAAGGGATATCTAGGTGGCTCAGTGAGTGGAGCACCGGCCCTGGAGTCAGGAGGACCTGGGTTCAAATCTGGCATCATACACTTGACACACTAACTAGCCATGTGACTTTGGGCAAGTCACTTAACCCTAATTGTTCTCCAAAAAGAAGCAAAGGAAAAAAAAAACACAAAGAGAAGCCAAGGAAAATAAAATCTCTTCTCCGAAGATGCAGCTTATAAGTAGTAAAGCCCAGATTTCAAGCTAGCACATGTGACTCCAGCAAGAAGTCACTTTCCATTATACTGAAGATTCATTATTTTAAATTAAAATAAGATAAACCTGTTAAAAATGCTAATATTCTAATACAGTTAACATTAAATCATTAACAGTGAATATCATTTTAATAGGAATTAACTCATCAGATACTTTAAGCAGGATTGTAACTATGGGCTAATCATCCACATGCAGTATGATATCAAGGGTTGAGAGCTGTCCACAGACTTTGAAAATTTGCATTGAAGTCCTTCTAACCCTAGGCATAACACTTAGCCTCTTAGCTTCCTCAGGAAGTTTTCTAAGATTATATGTTGCTAAGCATTTGCCAATCAGCATTGTTGGAGGGAATTTCTTTACCAAGAGTTCCCCAAACCAATAAAATCATATGTCTTTCCCTTGTCTCCTCCCCTCCCCCCAAAATATAAGTGGTTATCAGTGTTCTCTCTGATGCATTTATTGCCATACTGGAGAATCTGGAGGAAACATAAAAGCACCTAGAAGCAGGTTAAACAGTGTTGGAAAGGTGAGGCGGGCCATTGCTGGCAATATTTTTGTCAATTTCCAAAAAACAAACAAATATGCAAATAGATAATTGAATGAATAGATGGATGGATAGATAGATAAAGAAATAGACAAATGAATAAAATAAATAAATGGATAGATAAATGATCGATCAATCGATTGTTCAATCGATCAATAGATAGATAGATGGATAGATAGATAGATGGATAGATGGATAGATGGATAGATGGATAGATATCACCAAAGATCAGGCGCAAGGATAATCCCTTCTCCTTGGTGACCAACTCTCAGGAGTCCAAAAAAGCAAGGATCATCACAGTACCTTTTTTTTTTTCTTCCCAACTAGCAGTTGGGTTTCAATAAGCATCTAGAGATGTCGTTCTACTTCTGTGCAGCCAGTACTGGGAATAGCCCAATACTCTGCCACTAGTATTGGCTGCCCCAGAGAAGGACATTCCCAGCATCACCAGGAATCGCCATGCACTCGAAGGAACACACAGTACCTGTCTCCTTAGATCTCTCGTTTTCTTGGTCATCTTATCAATAGCAATGTTTAGAGGATCTCCTTTTTCTTTCCTTCCAGTCTATTAAGAAAACAGAAATAATGTTCAGTTTAGAAAACAAAATAGTAAAGCAGTCAAGGTGTAAAAAATGAGGGAGAAATGGAGGAGCAAAATCTATTCAGTAGCAAAGATTGTTTTCCACATATGGTCATAGGATCCTAGATCCAGAAGGGTCAAAACCATTTCCCACATCCCATCCCCTCCCCTTCAAATCTATCCTCCATTCAGTGACCAGAGCATTCATATTACCATGCCACACACTCCAATGCCCAAAGACGTACAATGTGTACTTGTGGATTCCTATAAACCTTCAGGATCAAAAATAAACTCCTTTGTTAGCCATTTAAAGTTCTTTATAATCTGATCCCTTCTGCATTTCCAGTCATCTTACACCTTAGTCTCCTTCGGGCATGACACATTCAAGCAATATTGCCTTTTTTGCGGTTCTTCAAACACAATCTATTTCCTTTCTGTTCCCCTTTGTGCTAGCTTCCCTCCATTCTTTGAATGCTCTGTCCCTCATTCCCACCTCATATTTCCACTGACTTCCTCCAGGATTTATCACAAATTCCACCTACTCTGGGAGGCCTTCCCTAGGCCCACCCTAGATGCTAAGGCTTTTGGCTTTCAAAGTGCCTTCCATCTTCACTAGGAATATCTTGTTATCTCCTACTTTGTTTCCATGTCCTCTAACCTCTTCAAAAGTAAGTTCTTGAGAGCAAGAATTATCTATTTCATTTCTTTTATATTCTCAGCATTTACCACCTGCCAGACACATAATAAGTACTTAATAAACATTGGCTAAATTAAGGTGACTTGATTTGACCCACACCTATATGTCCCCAACACGTAAATGAAAAGTGATAAGTCTCTCCTCCAGGTGTTTAAACACCCAGGTTAGGTGCTCAGCTGACTTGAGGCTTTTTTAAAAAATTCTTCCATTGGTTGTCAAAAATAAAATCACAAAGCTAAAACCAGAGGAGTTTGTCATTTCCTGCAAGGAGATTTGAGGACTCTTTTTCTCAGGATGAAAGAGAAACAGTGAGATCAATATGATGAATCAAACACAGATCAAAAAATAATTTCAGGTGAATCACCACAGAGTTCAGAGGTTTTAGGTCGATCCATCACACCCCCATATTGCAGCACCCATTGCAAAATTGAATGAGATGTTTTGCTATGAAATGAATATTAAGAACCTCTAATCTCCATCCTGCCAGGTGCTGGGTATGTTGAACATGATAATAAGCTGTAAATAGCATAAGGACAGAAGGGCAATGTTCCTTATGTCTGTAACAGGCAATAGGTGCAGTTAAAAAAACATCCCCGTCCCACTTTAAACATTTTTGCCATTGAAAGACTCAGTAAAAACTCATTTCCTTTTTTGAGGAAAAGTGTGTTTTGGGGAGTGGGAAGAGAGGAAAGGGAGGCAGAAAAACTCACACTTCTTTACCAGTTTAAAAAGGAAACAAAAAGATTTTTAAAATTTTCCAGAGATAAAAAGCTTTAAGCAACTTTAACAGAAACATTACCTTTCCTTTAAAGGAATATTGTTTCCCAATGCTTTGTCAACCTCTTTGTATATCTAAACTTCAGTTTGAGAGTGGTTTATCAGAGACCCCAATGATTTATTCATACTCAACAAGGGTGGCTGCCCAATTTCTACCCCCAACTCTCACTTCATTTTGCTTATTATCCCTGAAGGAATGAAGTCAGTTTCATATTATCAGTTGTGTCTAATGGCATGATATATTTCTGAGGAATTACATTTAAAATTCACTAATGACAGGGTTATAAATGTCCTGTTTTCAGTAATGACATCTCAGACGCATGGTGCTTTTTTTTTTTTTAATCAGATCTCAGAAGTGAGATTTTAAATTGCCATCCCTCTTAGCAACTGGAATTAACAGGTTGTTTTGTTGTTGTTGTTTTTATCAGAACAAATAGTTCTTTGGGAACATCTCATTACAAGTAAAAGCTGGAATGTGGATAAGGGAATCTGGTTGATTATTCAAGACTCTATGAATCCCAATTACCCTTTCCCATTGACACCCAGCAAATCTGCACTTTATTTTTTCTTTTAATACAGAGCGTTAATATATTTGGTTTTCATACTGAAGTTATTTCCACATAAACCCCTAAAAATAAGTCTCTACTTTGACAAAGAAAAATAGTTTAGCAAAACCAAGCAATCAATGACTATTACATAACCATAGTTCCCCACATTTCTATTGGGAAAAAAAGAGGGAAAATTCTTTTCCATCTCTTTTCTATACTCTAGATTGGTAATTGCAATTATTCAATGCTTATTTTTGTTAATCTATATTATTATAGACATTTGGGGCACTGCTCTTTGGGTTTCATTTCTCTCTGCATCAGGTAAAGTAATTCTTAGGATGGTTCCTTTGTGTTTACCACTTTTTATAAAAGGATAATATTCCCCTTTTTTACCTTTTGGCATATCCTCAGTGCTTAGAACAGTGTCTTCCACATAGTAGCTATTTAATAAAAGCCCATTCTTTTATTTTGAATTGACACCGTATTAACGCCATAGATTCATCTTCATAAAGTGGGAAGGGTATCAAATGAAGAAAAATAACATGTATGATAGAGTAGTATAGAGGAAAAAGTACTCTCTCTGGAGTCAGGGGGCTCAATTCCGAGCCTGATTCCGCTCCTTATTACACTGGTAACTATGATCAGATCACTTAATTTCCACAGGCATCTGTTCCTCATCTGTAAAACGCCTTCTGGGGTCAGTTTTGTATCTTCTGATCCTCCTATATGAATTTGAATCCTGGCTCCTCAGACCATTGCGTACATGATGATGTCACTTAACTTCTGTGATCCTCACTTCCCTAATCTGTAAAATTAAAGACTTGAACTAGACCACCTGTAAGATTCCTTCCAATTCAGATTCCTATTATTCATTATTCCCCTATTGTATGCATCTACCACAATATTTTTCAACCATACTCCAACTGAAAAGTACCTGCTTTGTTTTCAGTTTTATTTTACCAATGCACACACACAGAGAAGCTGTTATGACTGTTTTGGGATTTTATTACAGACAATTCTAAAACAAAACTATGTAGACCAAAAGCAATGGAATTACTGACTTTAGAAGAGGTCGTATAGAAAGTCTACTATTGGTTGCACTTTATATATTCAAATCTGCAAGCTCAACAAGTCAGAGGCCATTGAGATCCATTTAGGATCTCTGTCTAAAATTAGTATGCCACTGAATAGTCATCATGGATTATGTGGGGTATACAAAGCCCAATATGGAGTGGGATGTTTTCAGCACTGGTGGATTTTCCCTCCTTGGAGATCTTTTAAGTAGAGGATAGAAAAGCACTTGTGGGATAAGGTGGTTCCTTTTGTATATGGCTTGCTCATGATGGTCATTGAGGTCTGTTCCAACTTTTATCTTCTGTGACCCTATAAATTTCCTATATAATCTGTTAGACTAGGAATAAGAAAAAGCTTAATGAAGAAAATGGCACATGAGCTTTGTCTTCAGGGCAGAAAGGAAGTCTGTGAGGTGGAGGTAAGGAGAGAGAGCATCCCAAGCTCGGGGAACAAACCATTGAAAATACAAGGGCTAATTTGGCTGAATCACAGGGTTCAGAAAAGGGAGTAGTGTCCAATGAAGTTAGATAGGACAGAGCAATGATGTTTGGGCCTTTAACACATCATAGTGAAGAGAGAGAGAGAGAGAGAGAGAGAGAGAGAGAGAGAGAGAGAGAGAGAGAGAGAGAGAGAGAGAGAGAGAAGACAGAGAGAGAGAAGACAGAGAGACAGAGAGAGAGCACTAAACTTAAGCCAGGAAGACATGTCCAGCTTCTGACACATATTACATGTGAAATCCTAGGCAAGTCATTTAACCCCTCTCTGCTCTAAGGCAACAATCTCTAAGCTGTAAAGAAAGTGTTGAATGCATTAGTAAGAAGCACCCATGGAATAACTGGTCATGGTTTAAAAAAAAAATAGATGTAGTTTACAAGGCAACTGAGAGAGAAAAGAAGAGTCTGCTTTCAAAGAATTTATATTCGACTGAGGAAAAAACACTCAGCCATACAAAGCAAACATACAACATATATGTTCTTTGTGGACGAGGAACTCCTTTTGTATCCCCAGAGGTTATCAAAGTGCCTGACACTAAACATATAATAAATATCTGTTGACTGACTGATTGACTACTAAAAAATAATGTCATAATTGAAATTATTGTAAACTGAGGCACAAAGTTCTAAGTGCGATCAACATATCAGCAAAGTATAAATTTGCCAATAAAAAAGGTCTCAGGGGCAGCTGGATGGCACAGTGAATAGAGCAATGGTTCTGGAGTCAAGAGAACCTAAATTAAAATCTGACCTCAGACATTTAACACTTACTAGCTATGTGACCTTGGACAAGTCACTTAACCCCAATTGCCCTGCCTTCTCCCCTCCAAAAAAAAAAAAAGCAAAAAGGGTTTCAGCCTCATCATCAATAGCTAAGACCCTGAAGGTGGGCTTCCAGATCATTTTTATAAGACAAAAGGGGGAGTGGCAACAATAAAATTAGCATCATAGACAGAGAAAACAAGATGATTGGTTACAAGGCCTAGAGCATCATAGATGGGAGGAAAAAAACAGCAACAACCACAATATGATTGACTGGACATTGAGTGTGTGGGGCTAGCACCCACCCCTCCTTCCATCTTGTGGCTGATTGTATTCACCTCCAAGTTTGGCTAGTGGTAC
This sequence comes from Pseudochirops cupreus, assembly GCA_028627135.1. Classification (NCBI taxonomy): domain Eukaryota; kingdom Metazoa; phylum Chordata; class Mammalia; order Diprotodontia; family Pseudocheiridae; genus Pseudochirops; species Pseudochirops cupreus. The sequence goes on along the minus strand of JAQQSU010008380.1, from coordinate 5,029 downwards.
ATGGAGAGGAAACTAGGTTTCATCAAAGGGGAGAACAGACCAGACTTCCTTAATGGACAACTAGCGGGAAAGAGATAACAGGTCTCTTTGACATAAGAATATACCATTGATTTCACAGAAAAACTGAAATTCTAAACTTAACTCAGAGGCAATAAAACATGACTTAGGCAGTAACAGAAATGTCACTGGTATTGCAGAATAAAATCTTTCATGAAGGAGAACCAGTTTGATTTCTTTCCCCTAGTCATTTGGGTTCAAAAGTACTAACTATTGGAGGGACAAAGAGGCTTTACTTGAGCTGAACCTTAGATGTAGTTAGGGATTTTGAGAGATGGAGATTAGGAGGCAGAACACTCTAGACGTGGGGAACATGCCAGTACAAGAGTGCAGAAGCAGGAGGCAGGATATCTGGTGTGGGGAAGGGCAAGTAAGAACTTTGGCTCTAGCACAGAGTGCCTAAGTGGGTAGTAATAGGTAATCTGATGAAAAGGGTAGGTTGGAGCCAGATTGTGAAGAGCTGTGAATGTCGAGCAGAGGAGTTTGCATTATATCCCAAATGCAAGAGAGAGAGTCATTAAAGAGCAGCTGAACATGGGAGAATTTCATCACCTGAAGATCAGATCTTTTTTGTGGGTGGGGGTAGGGGGGGAACAGCAACTCATATGTCATACTTACTAAGTTGTGGAGGAGTTAAGGAAGTACTTACAAAAGTAAAACCACCAATCTTCAAATTATTGATATTAAAAATAGAGAGGAACAAAATGCTTCTGCTTTACTAGGAGCAGGGAGACAGCACACATTCTGATAAACAGATGGCGAGAACAGAGGAGAATGTGGATCTCATCACTGTGTTTCCATGCCTTTGTGTGGTCTGTCCATCCCCCATGCTTGGCAAGCTCTCTTTTCATGCCTGCCTCTTAAAATCTTTACTTTACTTTTTTGTTTTTGGTGGAGGTAGGGCAATTGGGGTTAAGTGACTTGCCCAAGGTCACATGGATAGTTTGTGTGTGTTTGTGTGTGTGTGTGTTAAGTGTCCGAGGCTGAATTTGAACTCAAGTCCTCCTGATTCCAGTGCTGGTACACTATTCACTGTGCCACCTATCTGCCCCTACTTTTCTTTAAGGGTGAGCTTGAGTCACTCATTGAAAGAAACTTGTCCATACTCCCACCTTGCCCCCTTCCCTTGGACTATCCTCCCCTAAAAGATGACACATTTGGCATTTGCTTATTTCTCTATGTTCTACTCCCCCCCCCCCCCAACCCCAGCATCATCAGTCTCCTTAAGGTCAGAAGCTGTTTCACTTTTATCTTTGTATGTCCAGTCTCACAGTTTCTGTTATCTATATACCTATCTGTAATTTATCTGTGTGTCTATTGATATGAGTGCATGTGTTTGTGTATAGTTAGAACTTAAAAAGATAATTTTGTGAATAATTGAAAGAAGGTCACAAGTTTGGAGGTATGGTTATTCTGTTTGCAACTGAATATCACATTTCTGGGTTTTACTCATCATTAATTGATGACCAAACATTTCTTGAGGGTCTAAAGTGTTCAGAATACTATGGTGAGAGCTTTGGGTGATAAAAAAGTCAACTAAATATGATCTGGGACAGCCAGGGGGTACAGTGAATAGAGTGCTAGAGCTGAAGTCAGGAGGACCTGAGTTCAAATCCAGCCTCAAACACTTGACACTTACTAGCTGTGTGACCTTGGTCAAGTCACTTAACAGTAATTGCTTCCCCTTCCCTCCTCCAAAAAAAAAAAATTAACAAGTCATCATTTTTATCTTCTTGAGTTTTATAGTTCATCTGGAAACTATGAACAATTAATAAACATGCCAAGTGACAAATGGATATCCATAGTTCAATGATTATTCTATGACCTTTTTGTCTTCTACTCTAAGGACATCTACATGTATCTATCTATATACATACATATAGTTTTATATATGGTTTAAACATGGTGAATCTTAGAATCTTCTCTCCTTTTTTACTACTTCTGTAAGAGCAAAAAGGACTTGAGTGTTTTGGTAATTTCCTTGGTTTCATGGATTATCACTCACATAGTACGCGTTAGTACATGCTCAGCATCATGGTGATGACCCTTTGCATCAATGGCTAGGCTAGTCCAAAGAAATTATAGTTTGTTGCCAGAAACAGATTTGCAGCCTTTTTAGTATGACTGAACTTGCTGGAGCTTGTTCTCTGCTGGTTTAATATTTGAGAACCCAGGACTCTCTCCACACAAAAGATGAAGGATCAAAGTGAGTAGACAGTCTAGGGAGAGGGAAGGTGACAGAGTTTCTCTGTTTTCATTGTCGTCCTAGTCAGAAAGGGTTTGCAGAGAGCATGAGAATGGGCGATAAGCCCCAGGGACAGAATGGTGTAATGGAAAGAGCCCTGGGCCAGGAATCAGCAGACCTAGGTTCTATCTAGTCCAAACTCTTCCAGAAATGGTAGAAGGCACAAAGCAGTGAAAAAAAAAATATCATTGGGATTTGAGTGAGAGGACACAGTTTCAAATCCTGATGCTTTTATTTCCTACCTATGTAAAGGGGACCTGATAAGTTATTCAGTGTAACCCCAACATTTTACATGAAAAAACTGAGAGCCAGAGAAATTAAGTAATTTGTCCAAGCTCACACAGTCAAGAAGTGTTCAATCTTTTCTGGATCTCAATTTTCACTTCTATGAAATAAAAGGTTAGATTAGAGAATGTTAAAGATTCCCATCTAGCTCGAAAAATCCATACTCCTATCAGAAGATTTTATAAAGTGATAGAACGAAGGATAGAGGACATTTCAAAACCAAGAAGGTAGAAATAAAGAAAAGAAACATTCAAGTATGGACAAGCCTGCTGTTTTTGCTGTTGTTAATGTTCTTTTTATTATCAATATTTTTATGTCTGTTATTCCAATTATTATGTCTAAAACGTGTATGATCCTTTAAAGTATTGTTAAGAGAATCTGAAGATCTTCCCTGCCCCTAGGCCCTTTGTTAAAGTGGCTACATGACTCTGAGAACCTTCCCTTATTTGAAAGCATACTCTGCCCCCTGATAAGCTGAAAGTGGTCACATGGAGCCTGTGGCGGGAGGCTTGTTTTTCGAGAATGCCCCATGCCTTGTAGCTTTGTGATTGGGCAGTGGATCAAGAGGGCTGTGACATTCTCCAAGCCAGGAGAAGGCTATATATACGCCATGATGTGCGGTTTTGGTTTGGGGCTCACTTTGAGAAGAGTTGTGTGATTTGGCCAGACAAGACTCTGGGAAGCTGTTGAGCCCCGCAGCTTTGAAAAACCCAGATGTTGGTGCTTCCCTCTCTGGTAACTGACTAGGTAACTGATGTAATGGTCAGATGGTTTGGAAGCTTGTCTACTGATCTGTTTCTCTGTCTACTTGTAACTTGTGCTTATAACTTGTGTTTGTATTCTGTTTGCATTCTCTGAAGTTCAGGGTGCTGATTTTTCCCCTTGAACTAGGTAAATGATATACATTTGATTGATTAAAGTGAGATTGTTAAGCCATTTTGAGTTGCTTTCCTTTAGAAAATCAGATCTGAGAACCTGTGCTAGCAGCCACCCTGTGTATGCTAGGGTGCTTGCTGCTACAAATATTTAAAGTTATCCATTCTCTCTGTCTCTGTCTCTCTCTTTCTCTTTCTCTGTCTCTGTCTCTGTCTCTCTGTCTCTGTCTGTCTGTCTCTCTCTCTCTCTCTCTCTTTCTCTCTCCGCTCTCTTTCTCTCTGTCTTTCTCTCTGTCTGTCTCTGTATGTGTACGTAAAATTTTAATCTGAATGCATTAGGCAACATTAATATTTCCATTTTATAGATAAGGAGACTGAGGCTGACAGAGTTTAGGTGACTTTGCCCAAGTTCATATATCTAGTAAATGTCTAAACTTCACTCTTCCAGACCTGAAATCCTTCACAATATCTACTATCCTAAATCTCATTAGTCCTTTTTATAAGACTTTTTGGCAAATGATCTGAACAGTAGAATATCCAAGCCTCCTATAACACATTCTGCTGTATAATAATCTGTATGCATAGAGGTTCCCTGATGACATTAACATTCTGTATCATTTTGGTTGCAGGGAATCTGTTTAGGGAACATTTATAGTTATAGGCTTCTCTGCCTCTTACATCTGGGCTTCATGTTTCGACCCAAAGCACACCAAGGTGAATTATGGGTTCTCAAGAGGCCAGACCTAAGAAACCTGAACCTAGCACTTGGGATCCAGAAGCATGGGGCCAGAATACTTACACTGCTCACTTCATGCAGCCCCTAGCTTACCATCTCATCCAATTCTGTACCCTTGAGACTTTTAGGGGTTTCTAAGCACAGTGTATTTGACCATTTCTTCATATATTTTCCTCCCAAACTTAAAGGTGAGCTCTTTGGGCACAGGAAGCATTTGACTTTTTCTATTTGTATTCCAAATATTAAGCATAAAGTTTGACACAGAGATTAATAAATGCTTTTATATTCATTTGTTCACTCATTTTTGGTAATGTGATATTCATCCCAGGGGTAGTTACATTCTGAAAGGCAACAAAACCTTCACCCAAATGAATTAAATTCTAATGACAGAATTATAGGCATTGAGATGGGCCCTTGGGGGAAATGTTTGTCCTGGGGAGTAGGGGCAAGGGGGCAATGTTAAGATAGTAGAAGAGGGCTGGCTTTATTATAAGAAAAGCTAGATTTGAATCCTTCTCCAGAAGGTTATTAGCTATATAAATCAGAACCAGTTAATCAAGGTCTCTGGGCCTCAATTTCCTTGTCTATGAAATATATTTAATCATAGAACCTTGGTTACTTGATCTGTCAATACTAGACCAGTCTTCAAGGTAGTAAGTTGTTGTTGGTAGTGGTGGTGGCAGTGGTGGTGGTGGTGGTGATAATGATAGTGATGATGATGATTGTGGTAGTGGTGATGATGGTGGTGATGATGATGATGGTGGTGATGGTGGTGATGGTGGTGGTGGTGGTGAGGGTGATGATGATGACGGTGATGATGATGATGATGGT
>JAQQSU010000838.1:0-17210 GCA_028627135.1 Pseudochirops cupreus | reverse complement strand
ACTATCTTTGAAGTAAATTCCTTTTAGAAGCTAATCTGATGTTTATTAATTATTAAATGATTAAACGGAACTGGGCTGCTAGTCACTGGGCTCCTAAAAATGAGCAGAACTCAATTACTGGAAGTTCAAGCCCAAACAGATTTCTCAACCCTATCAGGATACCAGAGAAGAGGAAGAGGGAGGGTAAAATGAACAGTCTTTGCCTTCAGTCAGTGAGACCAGATTTAAAACACATTCCATATGTCTAGTGTCAATAAAGTCCATTCAAACACAGAGAAGATACCTTTTTATCAAGGGTGGCTAATGAGAGAAAACTCACCTTCACTCCAAAAGCTTTCAAGTAAAACATTTCTATCGGCTTTACTTCCATTTGGGTTTTGACAAATTGTGGATTGCCCCAAACCTGGATGTGAACAGTGATCTGGAAATGATTCTTCTTCTGACAAATAAAAGCCTCATCTGCCACAGAGAAATTAAATCCTTTGTCTGTAACCACACTGTAGCCTACATCGGGGCTAGGACAAAGAAGAGGCAAGAGAACAGTTGGGGAAATATTTCCTCCACATTTCATTTCCCTAACAATATCAGTTAAAAAACAAACAACAAAAAAAGCATTTCAGGGGGGAAAAAAAGCCATACTTTGATAATTGCTCTTTGTTATATTTAATCAATTTAATTTTTCCCCCTGAGGAAATGAAAATGAACCCTCAAGTCACAGTTGGCAGAAGTCCATGCTTGCTTTTTACCTTCTTAGAGCCAAAAAGCGTAGCCCCTGCCAAAATGAAAATATGGTGAGCTGCTATTTTCAGTGCCCTTTGTACATTCTCAGGGCTGAATAAATGCTTTCTGAGTTGAGCTAAGTTAGATGTGCCTTGACACCCACATAACAGAGACCTACATGGAGGCTGGAAGTTAAAACTTGCTGCAGAACTCAGCTATGCAGGAAGTACTCATCTCCTTCCATCTAAAAAAGATGCCCTTAAATTTCGCCCAAGACCACAAGCTCAAACAATGAGAAATCACTTGGGCGTATTGATGTATAGATGAAAAAAGGCAGTCTTCAGAAATGACTATCGCCAAAAATAGCTTGAAATTGAGTGGGTTTATCCATACCATTTACTGAATTCCCATTCTCACTAGAGAATCTTCACTCTAAAATCTTTTCCATCTTCCCCATCATCAGTTCATAGCCAGCAAATATCTACAATTGCATATTGTAACTCTATACCAAGGGTGAGGGTATTTAAAGATTGTAAAATCCTGTAAGTAGTTTTTCCCACACTCAAAGAATCATAAAGCTGGAAAGAAACCTATAGACTTAATTTATAGTAGAGGAAACCGACCCAGAGAGATGAGATAACTTGCCCAAGGGGGGCAAATGGCAGTCAGAATTTGAACCTGAGTCTTCTGACTCCAAATATAGTGGCCTTTCCATTGTACCATTCAGTGTTGTGGTTATTCTCATGTAGATATAGAATGCTAGTTCTGCTTTAGAATACCAGCTTCTTCCTCTTTTTGTATATTCTCCACCACCATGGATCTCCTTGCAGAATGGGTGAACATGTCAATAAACTGTAATATGAAGAGCCTGGGCTGATAAAAGTCTCTAAATTGTTGATGACCTTTGGCCTAGTGACTCCACTACACAGCATATACCCCAAGGAAGTCAGGGACAGTACAAAAATCTCCACACATACCAAAAGATGCATAGCCACACTTTTTGTGATAACAAAGAACCACAAAGTGAATATCCGCTGATTGGGGAAATAACTGAATGAATAGTGACCCATGAATATAACAGAGGATTATTAGGCCATTAGAATGATGAATATGAAGGATTCAGAGAAGTACAGCTTCCCTTTTGTATGAACTCATGTGGAACAAAGTAACCATAACAAGGAAAACAATATGCAAAATGTCCATGATAACATAAATGAAAAGAAAGATTAAGAGGCAGACAAACTCTCATTAACTGTAATGACCAATCTCATAGGTCTTGACAACCAAAACTCAGTTCCTTCCTCTCAGTAGGGAAGTGAATACCTCCATAAGCAGAATACTCTAGAGCAGTGGTTCTCAACCTGTGGGTCGTGACCCCTTTGGGGGTCGAATGACCCTTTCACAGGGGTCACAGGGGTTGCCTAAGACCATCGGAAAATACATATTTCTGATGGTCTTAGGAATGGAGACACAGCTCTTCTATCTGTCTCCAGGTGGGTCCACCCGCATACAAGTATTAAAGGGTCCCGGCATTAGGAAGGTTGAGAACCACTGCTCTGGATGCTGATATAAGCAATCTCTGTTAATTTCTTTTTTTCCAGATCCTTATCCTTTTGAATCTCTCTGGAACATTTGATGTTGTTGACTGCTTTCTCCTACTCTCTGGGTTTCATGATACTCTTGGTTCTCTTCCTACCTGTATGGTTGATCATCTATAGAATATCCCCTAACCATGGGTGTTTCCAAAGGTTTTGTCCTGGGGCCTCTTCTTTTTCTTGGTAAACTCATCAGTTCCCATGAGTGTAATTAACCATCAAATCACTCCCAGATCTACCTATGTAGCCCTAGATTTCCTCCCAAACTCCAGTCCTATTCCACCAACTTCTTATTGTGGATCATATTTCAAATCATATGTGTCATAGGCATCTCAAATTCACTATGTCCAAGGCAGAACTCAACATCTTTCTCTCAAAACTTGACCCTCTACTGAACTTCCCTCCTTCTATCAAGGGTACTACTATCTTTCCAATCCCTTAGGTTTATAATTTTACAGTCATCTGTGACTTGAAGGATAGTCTCCTTTTTGTCTTTGTATCCTCAATGCTTAGCTCACAGCAGGCACTTAATGACGATTGTCGATTTATTCTTTGTTACAAAGGAGGGTTCAATTATTGTGGAATGAGAGGTTTAAGGGGAATGGAATCTGATATAAAAACAAAAGACAATAATAAACCATGAGGGGGAAAAAAAAGAGTCCAGAACTGGTAGTCGGGAGTCCTGAGTCTTAATGCTGGCTCTGCCATTATGTTAATAACTTGAGTAAGGTGCTTCACCTTTCTGGCCCTCATCTGTAAAAATGAGAATATTGGTCTATGTGATTCAAGTCAAGTCTACAAGCATTTATTAAGTCTTTGCTAATTGCCTGGCACTATACTAAAAGCAGCAGAAATAAAGAAAGGTAAAAAGATTTTTTTTAAGTCCCTGCCCTCCAGGAACTCTCAGTCTAATAGGAAAGACAACCTACACACACGATATCTAAAGGATAAATTGGGGGTAGTCTCAGAGGGAACACATTAAGATTAAGAAGGACTGAGAAAGGCTTCTCATAGAAGGTAGGAATTTAGGTGAGACTTGAAGAAAGCCAGGGAAGAGAGAAGATGGAGATGAGGAAGGAGAACATTTAAGGCACAAGGGATGTGGAAAATCTCCAATTTGGAAATGGAGTGTCTTATGTGAGGAACAGGAAGGAGGCCAGTATCTGACTGATTCAAATTAGCTCAAAAACATTTAAGTGCCTAATATGTTTCAGGTACTGTGATTTAGAAAGTCCACTTTAAAATTCTTTAATAGGGAAGAAATGGAAGGATTTTTTAAAAATATTTTTCTCCATAACTTTAGAAAACTTTAACAGGTATCTTGAGAAGAGTGTTCAAACATCCTTGGCAAAAGAAAAAAGAAAGTATACCTATGCTATCAAATGTTTCTAATCCCAGATCCATTGAGTAACCTTAGCAGATCATTATAAGAGGATGTAATTATAGTAGAAGCCAGAGGAAGAAAAAATTCATCACTGAAAAGAATGATAATGAACACTTGTCTTATATCACCTGAAAACTTTCTATTGACTCAGGTTTTCTGAACTAATCTGTTCATTTGTTCACTTTAAGACGAGGGGCATTGGATTGTACAGTTTTCATAAAAGCAGTCATAGGGACTTGAATCCAGGAAAAATCCTTTTGTGATAATCTTAATCAGTACTTTTCCATCAAGGAAATGAAAATGACAGAATTGATCCAATTGAAAGGAGAGCATTCAGAGAGCATGGGAAAGGCTTCGCAACAGAGGACAAGGAGGGATGGATTTAGTCTAGTAGAAAGAGTATTGGGTGTACAATGGAGGGAACACCAGATTCGTAACTAGAAGGTCTGGGTTCAGTCCTGGCTCTATCAATTACAACATGTATGACTTTGAGACATTCACCACTTCTCTGGGTCTTAACGTTCTTCTCTGTAAGATGGGAAGGTCAGGTTAAACAATCTCTAAAGTAGAATGTGGCTCTCAAACTATTAAAAGTTCACTTTTTTATGACTGTTCTGAAATGAATAGCCATTTCTGACTTTATAGATTAGCATTATTGGCACAAAAACTGCAGTTCAGCTAGGCAAAAGGTGAGTTTAGAATGTAAGATTTAGAAATCAGGATAAAGTGTGGAGAATTTAAACATATCTCTGGTCAGTGTTTTAACTATATTGTTTTGGAGTGTTTTAAAGAGTCTTAATAATTCTATGACAAGCCAGATGGATATATTTAAGATAAAAATGGACTCTTGAACCTAAAGATGGAGCTGAAATTGAAAGATCTATTTCCCGACCCTGCTGGAATACCCCCAACCCTGTCAGAATACCAACTTTCTCTATGGATCAGGCAAGGGTCTTTCGTTCAAGAGTGAGTCCAATTGTGGCAGTATGGGAGATTTAAGGGGAATTGAATCTGAAATAAAAACAAAAGGCAATAATAGACCTTAAGAAAAAAGTACAGGTTACTCCTTAATCATCCAAGTGGGATGAGCAGCCATGTCTGCATGGAAGTTGGGAGAATGGGAAAGGGAAAATGGGTTCTTGGCTGGAACCCACAGGGGACTCTTTGTTCTACCTTGCAAGTGTGAGGACAAGAGAGGTCAGCATAGACTCAATGCCCTTCATCACCTAAGTTACCCTCCTATGCACACTCTACAATTTATCCATGTCCTTTAACTATGATGCCCAGAAATAAACACAATACTCCAAATAGAGTGTGATCTGGGCAGAGTGCATTGGGACTAACACCTCCCAATTCCTGGGATTTCTGCCCCTCCTTTGCAAGATCAAATCACCTTTTTTTTTTGGCTGCTATATCACACGACCGACTCATTTCAAATTTAGTTCAATAGCTAAAACCCCCAAGATATCAGTTTATTCAGAACAAGTGATTCAAAAAAATTTAGAGATGGAATGAACACTTTACTACTCAATACCCTTGGAGTTCAATTCATTCCTTCATTCATTTACAAATATTTGTTAAACATCCATTCATTCAATATGCATTGATTAAACACCTACTATTCACAAAACATAGTGCCGAAACCTGGAAGAGATATAAATTTAGATAAGTGCAATGGACTTGGTTTTGAAGAATTCTTGACTAAAATGTAGCTGGCCCATAGCTTAGCAGTGATAGGGGGGTGAAAAATAAACCAAAGGAAAAAAGTCTGAGATTTAACCATGACCTCTGCCTAAATCTAGGAATTCAATCTGGATGTAGAGTTCCAACTTGAGTTCAGAGCTAGTGTTTTTTTCCAATCTCATTACTCATGAACAGATTAAAAAGAGAGATTTTCTTATCTCTATAGTCTTCCCACTTTCAGTTTCCAGCTCAATAGCCTCAGTAGAAAATCACAGAGTTTCACAAAGGACACTTACAGTTTTTCATAATGACTGTCCAATAAGCTGTGCCAGGGAGTAGCTTGATATGGCTGCCATTTCAGAGAAGGACAGACCTTATCCAAAGAGGCTGCATTCTGTCCATCACCACCATTTTCATGAGCTTCTACACCATAATCCCTGCCCACCACTGCAGAGAAAGAGGCACATTAGATCTCCCCTAGGATTTTTCCAAGAACCACATTTCAATTCATAATATTAGATAGATCCCAGGGCCTGGAATCAGGAATCAGATCTAACCTCAGACACTTACCCCCTGAGGTGGCACAGTAGATAGAATGCCCAGCATGGAGTCAGGAAGATTTGTCTTCCTGAGTTCAAATCTGGCCTTAGGTCACTAGCTAAGTGACCCTGGGCAAGTCACTTAATTGCATTTGCTTCAATTTCCTCATCTATAAAATGAATTGGAGAAGAAAATGGCAAACCACTCCAGTATTGTTGCCAAAAAGACCCCAAATGGGCATGTAGAGAGTTGGACACAAATGAACAGCAATAACCTAAGTTACTTGATCTCTGTTTGCCTTAATTTCCTCATCTATAAAATGGGGACAATAATAGCACAGAGTTATCCAAAAATGAGACAACAAAAGAAACAGTTAGACTAGATGCCCTCTAAGATACCCCTCCAGTTCTAACTCTACGATTCCTTGTTTTGGATACTATTTCTCTCTCTTCATCTGGTTTTTTTAGAAGTCATATATTATTGACTCCAACTGAACTTTCAGCCCCTTAAAGCCTTTAAATCTTTTGAATACAAACTGCTGTCTTTTCATACTTTCTTCATCTTGACCGTTGTACAGTTGATTTCTTGAGCTGAATTATGACTTTACATTTATCTCTATTAAATTTCATCCTTGGGGCAGCTAGGTGGTGCATTGGATAGAGCACCAGCCCTGGAGTCAGGAGGACCTGAGTTCAAATGTGACACCAGCCCTGGAGTCAGGAGGACCTGAGTTCAAATGTGACCTCAGACACTTAACACCAAAACTAGCCATGTGACCCTGGGCAAGTCACTTAACCCCAACTGCCCTCCAAAAAAAAAAATTCATCTTACTAGATTTAGCCCACTGTGCTAACTTATCCTCATTACCTCGGTGATTCTTTTCTCTATTCCCTTTAACCTGGCCCATTGACCTACACTCCTTACCGCAGAAGTGTAGATCAAAAAACGGTGGAACAGGGGAAAAGTACATAGGCTTCATTTTAAAGGTGTTGTATGTGTTCTCATACAGAAAATATAGTTAGCCTGCAGCAGATTTGAAAATGTTTTATTTTCCCCTTATTCATCCGATTTTTTCCCTTGCTAGTAATTCTGTCATAACTTCCTAAAGAAAAGCAGCTGTTTCGAGATACTCTGTCCCCCTGAGAAGCTCAAAATGTGTTTTTGCTGGAAACAATGTTATTACCTGTCAACTAAGCACAAAGCTGACTTTTTTAGAGATAATATGTCACCAAACTGTGTGTAGCCTTTGACCTAGTGATACCACCACCAGGTCTATATTCTAAAAAGATCAAAAAAAAGAGGAAAAGAACCTATATGAAAAAGACTTCTGGTAGCTCTTTTTATTCTGACAAAACCCAGAAACTTAAGGGGTGTTCATCAAGTGAAAGAACGACTAAACAAATTATCGCTTATGAATGTAATGGAATATTATCATACTGTAGGTAGTCGTGAAAAGGTCAGTTTCAGAGAAACCTAGCAAGATTTGTATCAACTGATGCAGACTGACACGAGCAGAACCAAGAGAATAATTTATATAACAATAAGAAGAAGAAGAAGATTGTAAAGACAAAAAGCTTTGTCTTTTTGTCTAAACTAACTAACTAACTAACTAGCTAACAAGACTCAGGAATTCTGAATAATGCAATGACCCAGCACCATTCCAGAGGACTTACTATTAAACATACTACCTGACTCCTGCCTGGGAAATGGTAGATTCCAAATACAAAATGAGATATTTCTGGATGTAGTCAATGGGAGAATTTGGGATGTGTGGGTGTGGGTGTGCGTAAAACAAGGGTTTTGATTTTCTTTTTTTTCTTCAGTGGGGGAGGGGAGATTAGGGAAGGAAAAAGAGTCTTGCCATAGGATTGCCCCCAAAATATAGAAAAGAAAAGAAATAAAAGAGGGTTTCTTCTTTTTTTCCAAGTAGAGGGAGGTAAAAGGGAAAGAAAACAAATGCTTGCTAATTGAAAAAGCAAGTAAAATAAAACAAAAGTTACATTACAAATATATATCATCCCAGAGGCAGCTGGGTGGCACAGTGGATAGAGCACTATCCCTAGAGTCAGGAGGACCTGAATTCAAATCCAGCCTTAGACACTTGTAAGCTAGCTTCACATACTTACTATCTGTGTGAACCTGGTCACAACCTCAATTGCCCAGGGTGACAAAGCTAATAACTATATGAAGCCACATTTGAACTCGGTCCTCCTGACTCCAGGGCTGGTGCTCTATCCAATGTGCCACCTACCTGCCCTCTCCATCCCTCTCCCACCTCTGCCAGGTATTTTCTATTAACCCCAGGACCTAATACAAACTCATTTCTTTATCATTTAAAGCCCTTTCCTACTTAGATCCAACCTACAAACCTGGGACTACTGCACAATCACAGAATCTCAGGGTTGGAATGGACTTCAGAGGTCACTGAGTCCAACCCAAATCAGAACAAAAATTCAGTCTCTGAGAAACCTGACAAGTGACTATCCAACCTTTTGCTGAAAGACCCTCTGAGAGTAGGGACTAACCACATTCCCAGAAAGGCAGCCCATTCCACTTGTGAATAATAGCAAGATAGGTTGAACAAGAATAACAATTAGGATATTAATAACTGACATTTAATAAATTAAGTTTTGAGATTTGTAAAGGGATTCATATACGTTATCTCATTTGATCTTCACAACTCTATGAGTAGAGTACAATTATTACCTTATTTTACCAAGGGAAAAGTAAACCTCAGATTGGGGAAGGAAGTGGGAGTAGGAAAGAGAAAGGAGAGGGGAAGGAAGAAGAAAAGCAGAGGGAAAGGGGGAATGGGAAAGGAGGACAGGGTAGAGAGAAGGATGAGAGGGAAAAGAGAAGAGAGAAAATGAAGGGGAGGTAGGGGGACAGAAGAGAAAGAGTAAAGGAAAGGGAGAGGGTGAGAAGAAGGAAGGGGGACAGAGGGATGGAAAGAGTGAGGGAGAGAGGGAGAGGGGAAGGAGAAAGAAGGGGGACAGAGGGATGGAAAGAGTGAGTAGGAGAGAAGAGGGAAAGAGAAAGGGAGGGAGGAGGAATGGAAAGGGAGGAGGGAGAGAAGAGGTGAGAAGGAGAAGAAACTTGGGGGAGACATGATGGTTGTCTTTTGAAGACTCTGAAAAGCTCATGTTAAAAAGAATTAAATTAAAGGCTCTAGAGGGCAAAACTAGTCATAGGTAGAAACTTCAGAGAGACAGCTGTCTAGTTATTGTACCTTCCTAACAATCAGAGTTGTCCAAAGTGGAATGGGTTGCCCTTCCCTACAGGTCTCCAAGTACAGTATGAATAGCACCAGTGATGGAAAAGTGACCAGATGGCCTCTGAACTTCCTTCCAATTCAGATTCTGGGACCGTGGTCTGGGGTTCAAACTACATATATTAAAAAAACATGCTAGGTCACCTCTTGTTTCCCACTGTCCACCACCAACCCCTCCAGGATGAATGTTACAGTTGCTATGCCACTTAACAATTATGGATCTTGGATCCTCTAAATTTGAGAATGTGAGACATTTCTGGGACATTCCTATGCCTGGCATAGGATGTTGTTCAGTACTAGCAGATCACTGAAATCTCCTTGCTGAATTAATTTTTAAAAGAATATCACCAAGTGTCCTCTTGCCCACATTTGCCTGGGCTCTTCCCACAATGGCAAAGGCTGTGCTTTTCCCAAGCTCGCTGCTAGGCACCCCTTCCCTCTCCTTTGCCTCTCCAGGTTTCAGGCTGACAAAATGTGCGGCAGCAGCTCGCCCACATATGTAAATTCTCCCACCTCACCAACAAAAGGGCCATCAAAAGAGACAGGTCTGAGTTACTCGGGTTTCCTTTCTTTTCTGACTGTCTTTCTTTAGAACCTGAGCACCTGACCTGCTCATTTTGGTATTCCCATTGTTTTCGGGGAGCTATTATCCTCGGAGACCTTCTCAGTGACCTGAGCAGACATTTAAAGAAAACTTCCAATGAGGCATCTCAGGATTTCCTGTTAGCTATGAAACCTCTAGGCCTCTGGAGACTATGAAAAGCAGTAGGGTGGGGGGAGAGAGGAGAGAAGGGAGGGACAGGCTCCAGAGCACTATGGAAAGAATGAGCTATTAATTAGGAGTAGCAGGGCGGATTTTTGTCACATATGTAAGGTCTGAGTGTCCTGTCCCTGAACCACAAAAAACTGGCTAGCAGAAAAGGAAGCCTTGTGGAGAGAAGAGCAAGGCCAGTCTCCTCCGGTCACACCCAGGCCAATGGGATGGGGCTGGATTTCTCACGCTCCTCACTCTCTGCCTAAGCAGCAGGCCTCCACCTTAAAACACGGGCATTTCCTACACTTGAACAGAGCTTATCATCCTACTATAGTAGTTACTATTATAGTATTACTATTATAATAGTAGAATAGATATTACTAGTTTAATGGAATGGACTCATTTCAGCTAATCTGTCTATAAAGAGAATTCTGTGGACTTCTATTTTAAAATCAGGAATATATTTCCATGAGAGTGGGGGGGAGGGGGAAGGAAATCCTTTAATACACTGAATTCAGCATCATGTGATGGAAAAAAAGGGAACTAGGCCCAGCTCTGCCACTGATTTGCTATGTAACCTTGAGAAGGTCAGTCTCCCTAGCCCAGTCTGTACCTAGGCAGCTAGATATTACAATGGAGCAGGAGGCAGAGAGACCTCAGTATGAATCCTGCTTCACACACTTGGTAGTTATGTGAGGAAGGAAGGGAGGGAGGGATAAAGGAAAAAGAGAAGAATAGGAGGAAAGAAGACAGGGAAGAAGGGAAGGAAAAGAAAGGGAAGGAGGGCATAAGAGAAAAGAGGGATAAAAGGGAAGAAGAGAGGCAGGTAAAAGAGAGGATTGGAAGAGAGGAAGAAAGGGAAGGAGGGAGGAAAGAGGGATATAAAGGAGAAAGAGAGAGAAAGAGGGAAGGGAAAAGAGGAATAGAAGGGAAGAAGAGAAGGTAGGAGGAAGGGAAAAGAAAAGGAAGGAAGAAATAAAAAAGAGAGGGATAGAAGGGAAGGAGGAGGAGAAAACACACAAAAAGAAGGAAGGAAAGAATTGAGGGAGGGAGGGAGGGAAGGAAAGAGGAAGTATAAAGCGCTTACTATATGCCTGGCGCTCTGATAAGGGCTCAGGAAATAAATAGAAGCAAAAAGAAAGACAATACCTGCCCTCGAGGAGCTTGTGTTCTAGTGGGAGGTCACCTAATCTCTTTGAGCCTTCCGCATCTGTAAAATGAGGAATAATAACAGCATCTACCTCCCAGGGTTGTTATGAGAATCAAATCAAAAGAAATCACATAGGTCAACCCTGAAGTGCCGTATAAATGTTAGTTATTATTATTATTATTGTCTAAACAGGAATTCCACTCTGTGACAACCCTAATTCTCCCTCTTTATGAAGATCCCTAGTGATGTTGGACATGACCAAGGCAACTTTTTGTTATTGTTCTGTTGTTTCAGTCACATCCCATTAGGGGTTTTCTTGGCAAAGACACTAAAGTTGTTTGCTATTTCCTCCTCCAGCTTATATTACAGATGAGGAAACTGAGGCAAGCAGGGTTAAGTGACTTGCCCAGGGTCACATGGCTAGTAAGTGTCTGAGGCGAGATTTGAATTCAGGAAGATGAGTCTTCCTGACTTCAGGCACAGCGCTCTATCTATCCACTATGCCACCTAACTATCAAAATATATAGGCTATATATTGATATGCATATATATATATCAATATATAATCAATATATATCAATATATAGGATATATATTGATATGTGTATATGTCAATATATATCAATATATAATCAATATATAAATATATAGGATATATATTGATATGTACATATCAATATAAATTTATATATTATAATTATATGTTTATGTATCACAAAAACATATCAGCTATATGTCACATAAGATAAATTGTATCTTTATATAGTTTTTTTAATTGTTACCAAAATGTTTTTAACATGATTCCAGGTTAAGAACCCCTGATCTGGGATTTATTATTATTGCATCAAACAGTTCCAATTTAACCATTTCTTTAAGTAAAAAATTCTTGTTATTTTTAAAAATAACTGACAGTTAATGTTTTATACACATTGTCTCTGTAACAACTCTATGAGGTAAGTGACACAATTGTGATTAATCCCATTTTATAGACAAGTAAACTGAGATCGAGAAAGACTAATGCCCGGGACCATGTAGCTGGTGAGCATCAGATTTGAGATTTGAACACAGGACTTTCCAGCTACACTATCCACCACTGTGAGTAAGGAAGGAGGTAAATCCTGGCTTCTATAGAAGAATTCTGGATTCTCTATGGATTGCTTTTATCGTGATAAAAATAGGTCTTGGGAACCTGGTGATTTAGGCCAAATATAAAAGGGAGGAAAAGGAACTGGAAAGCCTTCCTGCCATCTACAGTAGGGAAATCCACATTAAGCAAACTGACCAGCAAGCTTTATCCTGTGCTGGTCACCGCATGCCCAAAGAGCCCAAGCTCCATCTACCAGTCCTTGACAACAACTGTCTCTCCAAGCACAGGCTTGGAGGTGTCACTCTGCCCTATTTGAGGGGGAAGGAATGGCTCAAAGAACCATACACTTCCTGAGAAAGCAAACATGACCCCTAAGATTGTGGATGAGAATGTGACATCTAAGAGACAGAAGCACATAATGGCAGCTCCTTGCTAAGAGCAGAAGCATTTTCTTGAGTCACCCACCAGCAGGAGAAAGAACCTGTTTATTTGCTAAGGCTCAGGAGTCCTTTCTCATCTGGATTTTGCTTACTTGTTCTGTGATCTCTAACCCACGACAGACAGTCTTCCTCCTCTTCCTCTTCTAGCACCTGAGAATACTTTCTCTTTTTGGCTGGTGGTGGTAAGACCCTGAAAGGAAAACAACACAATCTGTTAGTCTCTCTCTTTCTGCTCCTTCGTGTTTTATCAAGTCAAGTTTAATTAGTCATATCTAATCTCTATACCTAATTGTGATTTCCTCTGGTGAAGAGACTTTGGTTCTGACCCTTCTCTACTTCTTTTCCAGAAAGGAGACAGAGATATAGATAGATACATGTGTATGTATATGTGTATAGTCATCATATATATGTCCATCACATATATCCATGTGCCCATCATATACATGCCCATATGTGTGTATATGATGTATGATGCTATTTTTAAAAAAGTAATCTGATGAGGCATTTAAAATTCCACTTAGAGAAAAATAATATGAACTTAATCTCAGTATTGTTTAACTGTGTTTGTAGATAACCATTTCCTCATTGGCAGTTTGAGTATCATTTCCTATGATCTTTAATCTTCTCATCACCCTTTAGACTAGTGGTTCTCAACCTTCCTAATGCCACGACCTTTTAATACAGTTCCTCATGTTGTGGTGACCCCCAACCATAAAATTATTTTTGTTGCTACTTCATAACTGTAATTTTGCTACTGTTATGAATCGTAATGTAAATATCTAATATACAGGATGTATTTTCATTGTTACAAACTGAACACAACCCACAGATTGAGAACTGCTGGTTTAGACTAAGGTTCTTAACATATCTTGTGTGATGGCAAACTCAAAAAGCTTACGTGTCCCTTTTCAAATAATGTTTTTAAATTAATAAAATTAAACACATAGGACTACAAAGTAAATCAATCATACTGAAATACAGCAATTTAATTTTTTTTAAAGTTTGTAGACTCTCTGGTTAAGAATTTGTATTCTAGGTTTTTTTTTCAAGTAAATTGGGGGCAGAGATAATTTAATGCTTAGTGTTAATTGCTTTTTCAAGAGAGTTGCTTTTTTGTTGTATCTGGTTTTTGGCTTTTGTAATCCCTAAAGCATTCTGGCAGGTCAGATGAACAATGCTTCCTTGGGCATCCAGAATCCTCCATATTTTTCTGACCTTTTACCTTTTTTATTCATTTAGAGACCTTTGGGTTTTGAGTCTTTTACCCGAGATTCTCACAACCAAGAACAATGGGCCAATACAATGTTTCATAAATGTCTCAACAGTGCCATCTTCTGGCACAGCTTACATCCATTATTTTTCTGAACCGGGGATTCTTAACCTTAATGTGTGTGATGGATCCCTCTGGTGGTATGGTGAAGCCTACAAAGTTTTTAAGTGAATAAAACAAAAAAGTTAAATTACAAAGGAAAACAATTATATTGAAATAAAGATATAATTTTCCCCATCCAATTACAGGGACCCCTTGAAATCTATGCACAGACCCTCTGGGGTCCATGAGCTTGTTTTTTTACATATATTTTAATAACTGCATTTCAATATCACTGGTTTCTTTTCTAATCCTATGTATTTTATTTGATGCATTTAAAAACACTTTTCCAAGAAATGGTCATTGGCATGTGCCAAAGGGGTGCGTGATACCTAACAAGTTAAGAATCTCTATTCTAGTCAATACTTTTAAGAATCACAATAGCTTTGGGGATCATTTCTGCTATTGAGTCTATCATAAAAATTATCTGGCCATATACCGTGGGCTGTGGTGCAGTCTTGGTTGGGGATAAGAACAATTTGAGGCCAAGTGGGAGGACGTAGGTTGATCCCAAAGAGCCTCAGGGTTACCAATCTTCAGACGACAGTCATGGAACCCACTTGAAGGATATACAGTGGAATTCATTTCATATATGTTCTCAGGCAGGTTAGGAAGCATCTTTCCAGGTGTGGAGTGCTGTAACATAGCCAGAGGTCTAGCACCAGCACCTGGAAGAAGGAATAAATGTGAAAGAATTTCTCAGAACCTAGCATCCAGTAAAATAAAAAGATAACCATGACAGTGAAAAATGGCACTCACCTTTGACCTGAGGAGGAGGGCTTGGATCTGATCCAGAGTAGGGGGGAGTGTCAGGTAACTGGTTCTGCCTAGGGAAAAGACACAGGATTTATTTTTTCCTCTGCCTCTTTCTTCAGTAAGGAGCCCCCCTCTTCATGAAGACTCCTCTGTTCAAATAATAAACAAATTCCTTGAGGGCACTGATGGTCTCATTTTCACCTTTGGATTCCTAACACCTAACAGCATCTCGAACATAGCAGCACTTAATAAATGTGGAGCTCTGGACCTCCTCCCTCCCTATTGGTCTTTTAACTCTGTTTTGTATGGCCCTAACTTGTCTTTGACCTCATTGCTCTTGGACCCAGACCATGATTTCATGCCTAAAACCCTGGATCTCATGGATTTCCGATTTTGACCTTCAGAACCTATTCCCAGTTGCTATTTGGTACCTTGAACAAGGTATTGTTTTTGCATCACATTGCTGTGTTGATTCTTATGTAGTTACTGTTGTTCAGTCATGTCCAACTTTTTGTGGTCCTGTTTGGAGTTTTCTTGTCAAAGATACTGGAGTAATTGGACATGTCCTTCTCTAGTTCAATTAACAAATAAGAAAACTGAGGTAAACAGGGTTAAATGACTTGACCAGGGTCACACAGCTAGTAAGTATCTGAGACCAGATTTGAATTCAGAATGATGAGTCTTCCTGATTCCAGACCTGGCTGGTGCTCTATCTACTGCAACACCTAGCTGCCCCTCTTACTTAGTAATCACTGCCTGATCCATAGCATGCTCTGTATTTATTGCTTTAGATTCTACACTGAACCTTCTTCCCTTTTCTCCCTAGGGCCCATCAGTTGGCAACTTCTTTGAATTTGTCATTTCTACACAAATGGCTCCCGGATCTCTACATCCAGCTTGAGTTTCTCTCCTGAGCTCTATCTAGTCAAGCATACCTCATTGCCTACTGGACATTTCAAACTGGATGTCCCATAAACATCTCAAATTCAATGTGTAGAGACAACATGGCAGAGAGGATAAGATGCTTTGGGTGCAAATTCTGCCTCTGATACAACCTCATGAGCTTAGAAAAGTCACTTAAATTCTTAGTCTTATTCTTAACATTTGTAAAATAGCCCATTGGACTAAATGACCTCTAAGGACCCTTCCATCTCTAAATCTATGATGCTATTTCCAAAACAAACTGATTATCTTTCCTCTAAGCCAGTGGTTCTCAACCTTCCTAATGCTGCGACCCTTTAATACTCGTATGTGGGCGTATCTGCATGTGGGCAGACTCACCTAGAGACGGATAGAGGAGTGGTGTCTCGGTTCCTAAGACCATCAGAAATATGTGAAAGGGTCGTTCGACTCCCAAAGAAGTTGTGACCCACAGGTTGAGAACCACTGCTCTAAGCCTGCTCCTCTCCCAAACCTCACTATTGCTATCAAGAGCATTACCATCCTTCTAATCACTCAGGTTTATAATCTCAGAATTATGCTTGACCCTCTCACTCTCCTTTACCCCATGAACCCAATCCCTTGTCAAATTTCACCATTTCTACCTCCACATCTCTTGTATTTGTTCCCTTCTCTCTACTCACCTGGGCACCATTTTCATGCAGGTCCTCATCACCCCTCACATAAACTACTACAATTAGCCTCTTTTTTCTGACCTCTGGGCTTTTTTTTAATCTTATTCCAGCTTATTTTATTTTTTGAAGGAAAGAACAAAAAAGGCATTTATTAAACACTTAACAATATTATAATTTCTATTTTTTCCTAGGTTAGTTGCTTAAGAACACTAAAGGAAAATGGATACTGTCCATTGCAAACATGCCAAGACCTCAAAGGCCATATAGTCTAACCCATGACTTTAAGAATCACTTTAAGAATTTTTTTTATTAAATAATAGTTATTCATTAATAATAGATAATGCTTATTTAGAGCTTTAAATAGCCTCTTAATCAGCCTCTCTGCCTCAAGTCTGTCGCCTCTCCAATTCAGACTTTACACAGATGCCAAAGTGATTTCTCTAAATTATAAATGCCTGACCATGTCACTCCTCTCTTCAATAGACTCCAGTGTCTTGCTATTATCTCTAGGATCCATTATAAACACCATTGTTTGACATTAAAGCCTAACCTCACTCTAACATACCTATTATAAATTTCTTTCTACTTGCGATGTTCTAGAGTCCAACCAAATAGGCCTTCTTGCTAATAGGGCAGCTAGATGGTCCAATGGATAGACTGGTAGGTCTGAGTTCAAATCTGGCCTCAGACACTTACTAGCTGTGTGACATAGGGCAAGTCATTTAACCTCAGTTTTCTTATGTATAAAATGAAGATAATAATAGCACCTACCACCCAGGGCTGTCATAAAAGAGCAAATGAGATAACATTTGTAAAGCATTTCGTAGTATCTGGAACATAGTAGGCAATATACAAATATTAGGTACTGCTGCTATTGTTATAAGTGA
>JAQQSU010008379.1:0-12969 GCA_028627135.1 Pseudochirops cupreus | reverse complement strand
CTTTCCCTGCTTCTTAATCTTATTCTTACTCACGGTTGGTCAGTCCATGATTTTTTTTTTAATCTCTGTGGGGCTCTGCTTCCAGAAGGGAAAGCTCTGTCCCAAATCGCTGGGGTCCTCCCGGCTGCCGTAGCTCTCAGGAAGGTGCTGGGTCCCTTTCCCACTTCTGGCTCACTGGATAAAGAAGACTCACAGGACCAAAGCCCAAGACCATGATCTGGATCCAGGCTGCTCAACGCGAGAGCATTTGGCCTCTGAATGATCACTTAGTCCCCCTGCAGTCTGCAGGCTGAGGGTGCGGAAGCTGCAATGCGGAGGCAGGTGCAAAACCTTTGCCTTTCACTTTCCTGCCCTGGAGGTGTTTCAGCCAGACCACTTTTCTCCCAAGACCTTGCAAGTCCCACTGACCTGGTTCTGAACACTGCCACAGCTGCTGCCAATCTGCTCACCCGAGGCTCTGAGGCTCCTCTCATCCAGCCATCCCCGGGGCTTAGCCAGGGCTTCAGGCCAGGCTGGTTTCGGTTCGCGGTGCTGATGTGGTTCCTCGTAGCCGAGCTGACTTTAGTGGAAAGTATATTTGTGTGCATTTTGGAGTTCTAGGATTAAGTTAGAGTCATTTTTTATGGGTATTTTGGGGTGGCTATGTGAGAGCTGCAATATGTTGCTGCTGCTACGCCACCATCTTCTAGATTGCATTATAAATAGAGACCTCATTTAGGACCTCCCCTTCCCAATTTACCTTTTCACCCCAGACATCTGAACTAAACTTATACCTATATAAAGATTGTGTTGTATCCTAAATTCCCTTTGTCATGGGCTTCATGCCACATAGTACTACATCTCATCCATCTCCTGGAGGTCTGTTTACCCATGCCCAAATGAGCCATCTTTGAGGTTTCCTCTTTCTTATACAATCTTCCCCTTTCATACCTTATAATCTACTTTGTCCTAATTTCACCTAATTTCATTCTGCCCCATTTCATATGCCTTGCAAATTCCATTAGAAAGTAGGCTGAAGGGACAGCGAGGTGGTGCAGTAGATAGAGAGCAAAGCATTATGAGGTCGAATGGTTGGGTCAGAGACAGGTTATGGAAGGCCTTGAAATCCAGTCTTACTGTCTTAGCTTAGAGCAGGCACTCTTCATAATTTTTTTTTTTTGATAATGGACTCTTCAGGCAGTCTGATGAAGCCAGACCTGTTCTCAGAAAAAAATAAATTCATTGCTTAAAATCAAATACTTAGGTTTAAAAGAAAATTATTTATATTGAAATAAAGATTTGATTTTTCCAATCCAAATTTATAGAACCACACTCTATCCAACAGACTCCCTTGGAGGTCTGAGGATCCCAGACTAAGAACTCTTGACTTAGAGGCAACAGGGAACTCTTCATGATTTTGAGAAGGGAAATGACATGTTATGAAGACCTCTACCTTAAGGATATTATTTTGGCACTGTGTGAAAAATGAGTTTGTCAGGGGTGAGACTGGTTGCAGGGAGTCCAGATAGGAGATGCTTAATAAACGCTTCTTGAGTCATTAAATAAATGGAGCAGTTTAGAGGTGAGAGTCTCAACTAGCATGTCGTGGTCATATATAATTTTCTTTCTTTTTAATTTTTTTTCTTTTTAGTGGCTTGTGGTTTTGTCTATGGAGGGAAATCCTACTGTGGAAACTTCTTCTTTAAGGAAGATTGCAATTCATCTGTAACTTATACTCACAGTAAGTTATCTGGGCACTGAAAGGTCATGTGATTTATCCATAGAAAGCTAGTGTGTTTCAGAAACAGTGCTTGGACCTAGATCTTTCTAATTCTAAGACTCTCCCTCTGCCTCTCTTCTGGCTAAATATTTTAAAATTAATTTCTAGAAATTGTTATAAAAAGTTTCTTTTTTCACACTTTCCTCACATTTTGTCACTTTGAGCTATTTTGTTAAAACATAATTTATCTCATTTTTAAATTTTGAGTTTAAATTCAATTTTAAATGTTTGGTCTAACTGCTCAAAATTAAGTCCGTTGAACTTTTCATTTATTTTCCCATCTATGACATTTATCATCTGTTGTTAGGAAGCAAGATTGATGTAGCTAATGATCCAGAAAAACTTCAAATCTAGTTTCTCAGTCTGACATTGTACCCTGACAGGAACATAACAGCTGAAGTATATTTTTCTCCTTCTTTCAATTCACTTTAAAACATGAAGGTCATTCTAAAAGTGACAATTTAAAAGAACCACAGATACTTTTACCTACAGTGATTTTTAGGAGAGGGAGTTACAAAGGTTAGGGTAATTGTGAAATGGCAGCAATTTATTTGGCATTCATAAAGTCTCCAGGAGCCACCCTAGCACTGCTCAGCAGAAAACAAATTTCTTGAACTTCTGTTAAACTTTCAAATTTGAAATGCAATTAGAGCCTGATGATAAAGGATGATAGACTGGGCCACAAGCTTAGTCATACACTTTTGCTATTAACCTGATTAGCCACCCACAGCTAGATCTTGTTCTGTAGAGGGAAAAGAAATAACAGACCACTTTGAAAAGGAAAAAAAAATGGACATACTTGTTTTAACAAAGTGTGAAGACAGTTTGTGTTGTCTCAGTGCCACCCAGTGCCTAAGCAGATAGGAAAACTCATCATTGAAATAAACTGGAATAATTTCTCCTACGGCCTGAAGGAAAAATAAAGTGGTATTCTCTGTTTTGGTGCCTAGACCTTTCACTGGGGCCAAGCCAACTCCTCTGGGCATTCTGCCTCGTTCACCACTGGCTGGTTGACAAGGCCATTGAGGATGCATTCTGGCTCAGAGACACTCCTTTGTCTCTTCTGTAAAGGATCAGAGGTAGAGCAGTTACACTGGCTTCTGTCTCTTGGTAACAGACAGGAAATTCTCTTCCTACCTGAGTGGTTGTCAACAACTCTCTTGGGTCAAATGCATCCAGCTTACCACCTCTGCCATTTATCCTCCTGTATCTGGCATTGGCATCTCAGAGGAGGTAGAGCTTGGGACCATCTTCTGGTATTTTGACAGAAGTTAGAAACTTATTTATAAATTCAGAGTATTAAAATATCAACACGATATTTTAATCTGTTTTCTAAGAGGTTTACTTGAGAAATTTATTTTTATCTCTAGGAAGAATTGGGTCTAATGAGTCTGTAATTCAAGTAACCAATAAATAAGCATTAGGCATTGTACTAGGGCAGCAGTTCTCAACCTGTGGGTCACGACCCTTTTGGGGGTCCAACAACCCTTTTACAGGGGTCACCTAAGACCATCGAAAAACACATATTTTCAATGGTCTTAGGAACTGAGACACCACTCCTCTAGCCATCTCCAGGCGGGTCCGCCCACGTGCGGATACACCACATACGAGCATTAAAGGGTCACGGCATTAGGAAGGTTGAGAACCACTGTACTAGCGGCTAGGGTGACAAAGACAAAAATTAAACAGTGTCTTCACTCAAGAGACTTATATATATTCAATCATAACTGAACACTGAATAGTTGAAATTGTCACAAAATATTTTTTCTTGGCAGGTCTTCTGGTTACCTATATCTTTTAGTTCTATTTATATATTTCTTGCATAATAGCAGACCTAAAGGACTACCCTGTTCTGTTTATACAATCAGTGAATATAGAGCGTTTGAGAAACCATTGTGTTTATTCAATTAGACCCTCTCATCTTAAGAAGAAGCAGAGCCTCTGGGAAACCAAGTGTCATAGCTACTTAGTGGCCTACGCAGGACTAGAATCCAGTTCCTTTGAATTACCACCCTACAATTGCTCCCCTACATCTTGCTGGAGGAAAGGAGCCCAAAGGACAGCAGATCAATAGAAAAACAGCTCTCCATTCCCTGCTTGTGTCCTTGAGAACAAGGGAAGAATAAAAGAGATTTAATCCTGTTCCCTATATCCCTAAGCACTGGCCTCTTATGCTTGTTGCCTTTTACCTGAGGACCCTGGAATGTTTTAATTCACTTCATGGATTCCCCCATGCCAAATTGGAATTCCCATCCTGCTTTGTATATTCTTGGGCAGATCCCCAACACTGGTTGTGATATGCTTGTGGAATTCAAATGAGTTTTATTATTATTAAGATTAAATTGGTATTGATGCTAATAGCTATTTGATATTTTAAATGAAATTAGTAAAGACAATCTGTTATAATGGACATTACATGAGCATTCTAAAAGTATAGAATTTGGCAATAACATTATTTACAGTGGAGCTTAACTTGGAAGGAGGTGATGGGATAGGGAAATCCCATTTAGGATGCTATCCACCAATTCTTTTCTCTGCCGAAATACCCAAAGGATCTCATTATAAGGCAATTTCCATTATAAGGCAGTTCCTCGTAATTAAACTAAATACAATCAGGAACTGTCAGTGTATATATAGAAAGCACTTTTAATTAATGTTTGTTGAATGAATAACTAACATAAATGTAAAAATATTTTGTGCATAACTTAATTTGGCATTCTTTTTTTCCCCGTTGCTCACATCATTGAAAGTTGCCTAAACAGTGGTTCTGGGTAGGATTTATTTGAGTGTGGCAACAGATATGGAATTGTGAAGATGAACTGAACGCTTGCAGATGTCTGTAATGGAGATCTGTAGAGTGGGAGTCTAGGCTTTATGTTTATTATTTTCCAAAACATACAGCAGGCCTGGAGTGAGCCTGACACTCTTTGACAAATTGTACACAATGGATTCTGTTGGATGTATTCAGCATGAGGATAATTTCATCTGAGAGTAATTCAAAAACTTCTCTTTCACTTTCAGTGAAGGTGAAAATAGTACTTAGCACAGGCACCTTATTTGTATAGTAGGCGCTTAATAATGTTCTTAAATTATATGAAAACTTAGGCTTTCACAATGTCTGGGTTTGCCTCTAACCTTATATTTTTTTTATTCTAAGAAGTTTATTATGATATCAGATGTAATAGGCACTCTTGCCTGAGGGACCTGGATGCCTTCAGTATTCATTCCTCTCTTGAATTGCAATGGGAACATCTGGCAATTGTAAGAGATGCATTACTTTCCATTCAGTTCCACAAACTTCAAAAATTGGACTGTCATGAGCCCTATTAAAGATAGACATTGGGTAAGTGAATTATCATATACTTGTTGGTAAACACAAAATGTTCTTCCATGGAGAGACTTTGTGGGAAATTTCATTACTTGGGATATTAACTTAGCAGATGACCATGCCTTAAGAACTTATTGGTTTGCCCCCCCCAAAAAATTCACCAAGCTTTTGTCCATAAATATATAGCAGGAATTGGATGTCAAACTATCTCAAAAACACTGAAAGCTTAGAAGAGAGAGTATGGTGGTCTTCTTTTTCATGAGATTGCAAAGAGATTTGTTTTTGTTCCCCATACTCCCAGAACATTTGAATCCAGTACTACTGTCTTTCACCTAAGGTTCTCCATTGTTTTACAGTCCCTACAGAACAGAAAAGGGTGCTGTAACAAATTCACATCTGTTAGCTGTCTTTAGTTTATGGAGCTGGAGGACATGGTTGACGCCACTGGGTCACCTTCTGAATTCAATCT
Source organism: Pseudochirops cupreus (assembly GCA_028627135.1). Classification (NCBI taxonomy): domain Eukaryota; kingdom Metazoa; phylum Chordata; class Mammalia; order Diprotodontia; family Pseudocheiridae; genus Pseudochirops; species Pseudochirops cupreus. The sequence goes on along the minus strand of JAQQSU010008379.1, from coordinate 7,413 downwards.
TGAGACAGAAACTAAGGTAATATTAAAGATTTATCCTTAATTGAATACTAAGTAGAAAGACCAAGGAATATCACTGCCTTTCTTCATTTGTCTTTCAACATTTGAATTAATTGTTTTGGTAATAGAATTTGTAAGAATGACCAAGATAAGGGAGTCTTGATGACATTTTCCAGATGACAGATTACATGTGAATAATAGGATATGTTGAGCAGGTTTCTTTGGATGCATAAGCTTAGGCTTTTTGGAAATGCATTTAACTCTTTCAGACCACAGGAACTCAAGAGTAAACATCATCTTCAAAGCACTTACATATCTAAGAGTCCTGAAATTAGTTCTGCCAGTTTGCTCAGATGGGTATCTTACAGTCATGAAGGAGTTTAGGCATATCATGCTTAACTTATTAGGGGAGAGGGACTATATCTGTGATTGCATCCATATAGAAAATTCTTGGCTAAACAACTCCCTTTACCAATGCAGATGAGAACCTTCTTGACAATTTATCAACTAAGACAGATGCTGAGAGAAATGATTCATTGAGGACTTCTACTCAAACTCTAATTAGTATTAGTTCATTATGATTTTATAAGGAGTAATGATTGTTAGGAATTATTTTAATATATTCATCTAGTAACATAGGTCTAGTCAATCACATAATAGATATGAGAATAAGCAATGTATTAATCCATACTTTGTATAAATCACATAGGAATGTAGATTCTAATAGAAAGGCCCTATAATAGGCCTCAAACTTTAATGTATTGTTCATTACTTGTTTAACAGCTATGGAGCTCACTTGCACAATCACAAGAATGCTGGCAAAGATATCTCCATCCCTTTTTGTTCAAATTACATGACAAAACCAAGCAAAGATAGTGGCATGGTACGGAAAGTACCACTGATATGTTCTTAGAGAGTATACATAGCTTGTGCTATCTCCTCCTGCCTAATCTAATGAGGATCCATCCATTTTTTCCCAATTAATTAATTAATTTTTAGTTTTCAACATTCACTTTTATAGGATTTTGAGTTCTCAATTTTTCCCCTTCCTTTCTCTCCCTCTTCCCCAAGATGGCCTGCAATCTGATATAGGCTATATATTACACATATTTCTACATAAGTCTTATTGTGAAAGAAGAATCAGAACAAAGGGGCAAAACCATGAGGAAGAAAAAAAAAGAAAAATAACATGCTTTGATCTGCATTCAGACTCCATAGCTCTTCTTTTGTATGTGGATAGCATTTTCTATCATGAGTCTTTGTAATTGCCTTTAGATCATTGCATTGCTGAGAAGAGCTAAGTCTATCAAAGTTGGTAATCACACAATGTTGCTGTTACTGTGTACAATGTTCTCCTAGTTCTGCTCACTTCACTCATCATCAGTTCATGTAAATCTTTTCAGGTTTTTCTGAAATCTGCCTCCTCATCATTTCTTATGGAACAATAGTATTCCATTACATTTATATACCACAAGTTCTTCAGCCATTCCCTAATTGATGGATATCCCCTCAATTTCCAATTCTTTGCTATCACAAAAAGAGCTACTATAAATATTTTTGTATGTGTTGGTCTTTTTCCACCTTTTTAATGATCTCTTTGGGATATAGACCTAGTAGTGGTATTGTTGGGTCAAAGGGTATGCACATTTTTATAGCCCTTTGTGGATAGTTCCAAATTGCTCTCCAAAATGGTTGGATCAGTTCACAACTCTACTAACAATGTGGTCCAATTTCCCCACACCTCTCCAACATTTATCATTTTTCTGTTTTGTCATGTTAGCTAATCTGACAGATGTGATGTGGTACCTCAGAGTCTTTTGATTTGAATTTCTCTAATCAATAGTGATTTAAAGCATTTTTTTCATATGACAATAGAGAGCTTTAATTTCTTCCTCTGAAAATTGCCTGTTCATATCCTTTGACCATTTATCAACTGGGAAATAACTTCTATTCTTATAAATTTGACTCAGTTCTCCATATATTTTAGAAATGAAACCTTTATCAGAGACACTGATTATAAAAATTGTTTCCCAGCTTTCTGCCTGCCTTCTAATCTTGGTTGCATTGACTTTGTTTGTGCAAAACCTTTTTAATTTAATGTAATCAAAATTATCCATTTTGTATTTCATAATGTTCTCTATCTCTTATTTGGTCAGATCCTTCTGTTATCCATAGATCTGACAGGTAAACTATTCCTTGCTCTTCTAATTTGCTTATCATTCTTACCATTTATGTTGAAATCACGTGCCCATTCTGACCATATCTTGGTGTACAATTTAAGATGTGGACCTATGCCTATTTTCTGCCATACTATTTTCCAGTTTTCCCAGCCATTTTTGTCAAATAATGGTTTCTTATCCCAAAACTGGAGTTTTTGTGTTTATCAAATAGTAGATTACTATAGTCATTGACTACTGTGTCTTGTGTACTTAACCTATTCCACTGATCCACTACTTTATTTCTTAGCCAATACCAAATAGTTTTGATGATTGCTGCTTTATAATACACTTTTAGATCTGGTATGGCAAAGCCACCTTCTCTTGCATTTCTTTTCATTAATTATTTTGATATTCTGGACCTTTTGTTCTCCCGATGAATTTTGTTATTATTTTTTTAGTTCTCTCTCTCTCTCTCTCTCTCTCTCTCTCTCTCTCCTTTTTTTTTTTTTAGTATTTTGATTGGTATGACACTGAACAAGTAAATTAATTTAGGTAGAATTGTCATTTTTATTATATTGTCTTTGTCTACCTATGAGCAACTAATATTTCTCCAGTTATTTAGATCTGACTTTATTTGTGTGAAAAGTGTTTTGGATAGTTCCTGGGTTTGTCTTGGGAGCCCATCTATCTTATGACCACCTACTCAGTGGCAATATCCTTATTTCACCCAACTTGTCACACTGCTGACAGATCATTTTTTGTTTATTTTAGCTTAAGTGTCATGTCAACCAATGGAATTCTGTATTTTACCATGCTTCTTTTGGATATTTGGGTATCAAACTCTATAAATACAAGGTCCAGGAAGAAGGAGGCATCTCAGATCATAAGGAAGATCTGTGGTCCACTTCAACAAAGGGGACTGTGAACCCTTTAATAAATTGTCATTGGCTCAGAGCTCTGCCTCAGTCTCTTTTATTGTAGGTTGGACAATTTAAATTGCCACAATGCCTAAGGCAATGGTCCTCAAAGTGTGGTCCAGGGCCTCCTGGGGGTCCCTGAGACCTTCTCAGGGAATTTGCCAGGTTGAAATTATTTTCATATTTTAATTTCTAATATGACAAATCTCAATAGATAAAACTCACATAAAGAAAAACTCTTTTGTGTGTGAGGGTGGGTTCTTGTTGATATTTTAGAATGTAAAGGGGCCCTGAGACCAAAAAGTTTCAGAATCATTGTTCTAAGGCATTGAGAATCTGAGGCTCAAGAATTTAATTGCCTCATCTAGGCTTCACAGCCAGGGGGGAAAACTCAGATCTTTTCTACCAATGAGGCTATAACTTCCGTGTAATTTATTATCTGTAACAATCTTAAGGCAAAATTCCCTTTTCCCCATAATAAGAATATTAATTACGTTGTGAAATAAATACATTTTATGGAGAACACTGGGCTACCGAACATCCAACAAAAAGATCACAATTGCTTTTCTACTTTTATTTCTGTCTCAGAAAATCTTCCTACAAACAATATTACGCAGGAATCAAACCACACCATAATAAGCCACCTTCCAGCTACTATCAAAACACTTTGTAGCAGAAATATTTTGTGTTATTTTAATTTATTTGTCAAGAAACCTTCTTTTTTCTTCCAAAACTAATAAAACTCAAGACCTGATGCTAATGAGTCTGAGGACTCCCAAAGTGAAGAAGATGAAAGAAACTGCAGCAGCTCCTGGACTAGATATCTAAACAATAGCCTCTTCCCAGAATAGTAATAAAAATGGTAATCAATATTTACATAATACTTTGTGGTTTGTAAAATGTTTTCCATGTATTAGCTCATTTGATGCTCACAAAACCTATGAAATAAGTGCTATTATTATCATCCCCATTTTTACAGATGAGGGACCTAGACTCCTCTAGTGATAAGCCATGACTTGCCCAGTGTTACATAGTTAGTGCCTAAGGCAGGATTTGAACCAAGGTCTTCTTGACTCTCAGTCTTACTGTCTATTCATTTTATAGATACATAGTTGTGGAGCAACACACTTGCACAACTGTGGGGTGGGATAGGAGGTGAGGGGAGAAGTCGTTCTGAGTTTCCCTTGGAAGAACCCAGGAATACTCTCCCAGGGCATGCTGGCACAAACACCCTCTGCTCTATGTACATTAATAGTTGGAGTACAAGGAAACCAAACTATGAAGAAAACTCCCTTTAATAAATGCATCCTATGACTAACTTTGATAGATTGGACTCCTCTCAGCAATGCAACACTATAAGATAACTCCAAAACACTCATGATGGGAAAGGCTATCCACATCCGGAGAAAGAACTATAGAGTTTGAATGTAGACTGAAGCAAACTACTTGCTTTCTCTCTCTTTTGTTTTGTTTTGTTCCTTCTTTCTGGTTGTTTACTCCATTGGTTATAATCTACCTTTATAACTTGACTAATGTTTATTGTGAAGGTATTTGTAGAACTTATATCGGATTGCATACTACCATGGGGGTTGGGGGTAGGAGAGGAAGGGGGAGAAAATTTGGAACTCAAGGGATTGTGGAACTGAATGTTATAAACTAAAAGTAAATAAATAAATGTATTTAAAAAAAATAAATGCATCCTAGGCAATGAGGAATTAAGAGAGGTTTTGTTTTCCTGGGATGGTAACTTTGAGGATTCAGAGGAAATGGTACAGGCTTCTAGAGAATAACATAAGGCCAAGACCCAGGTTGGGGGAGGTTTGCAAAACTCATTGGTTTTGGTAATGAAGGAGGTGCAAACCCAGGCCAAGTTCATGGATAGGATGTCTGTCACAGAGCTGGGGAATGTCCTTGATGGGTGGGTGTAGGTAGGGGTAAGGAAGGTTCATCTCACACATCAAGAGGCCAGGAAAATCAGTTTCCTTTTAAGGGGAAAGAAAGAAGGAAGAAATATCCTGCTGAATTTTGGAAGAGGAGATTATATAATGGAATAAATCACTATGGTTCTCATAGTGTTTCTACTTTTGCTAATAAAATTTTTGATGACAAAGCATGCCATTAGAAAGTATCATTCTTCATTAATGGATGTGTTGCACCACATATGTATATACTTAGCCCATTTCTTATATTAAACCATTGAATTTCCAGAAAGATTAGAAAGTTTTTTTACTGCACAATTATAAACAGTCATCAATAAAACAGACTAATAAGTCTTATAGGAAATAGAGCTGGAAATGGCCTCAGGATCATTCCTTCCAACTCCCTTGTTTTGTAGTTAGGGAAACAGATAATTGAAGTGACTAACTGAAGGCCAGGATCATAAGCCAAAGAGCCCCCTTCTTGAGTTCCAGATTCAGTACTCTTTCTATGGCATCAAATCATACTTTTAAAATTTTAAGTGGCTCAAATGAAAGTCTGAATGTCTCATAATCTTGTAGGATGCAAAGCATGGAATATCTTGATTTCTGTCATCAATTAGAATCTGAATAGCAATGGCTGGTAGTCTCGAGTTCACTGGGCAGCAGGAGGATTTAGAGAAAATGTTGTCTCATTGTTTCTTCCACCCTTTAAAAAATGAACTTTTTTAAGGGGGTTTAGACATTATGTGGTTCATCCCCTTCAACTTAGAGATCAAGAACCTGAGGGCTAGGGAGGTAAAGAGACAGATAGTTGGTTGCAGAGGCAGGACTCAGGAATTTGGAATCATCCCTAAGCCAGTGTCCCTTCCAATGTATCTTTCTGATGTCTTTGTGATAAAAGTGACCACCTTTTTTTAAACTTCATTTTGGAGATGAAAAGCCATGAGGATAAAAAAGAATCAGACTGTGGTGGTGAAAGGAGACAAAGAATGATGTGGAGCTGATAACCTTGCTCCCTAAGCCCCATCAAATCACAACTGTCTTTTTGTTGTTCAATAATTTTAGTTGTGTCTGACTCTTCATTTTCCCATTTGGGGTTTTCTTGGCAAGGATACTAGACTGGTTTGCCATTTCCTTCTCCAGTTCATTTTACAGATGAGAAAACTGAGGCAAATTGGATGAAATGATTTGCCCATGGTCACTCAGTTACTAAGTATCTGAAGCTGGGTTTAAACTTGGGTTTCACTGACTCCAGGCTCAGTGTTGCATTCACTGTGCCACCTAGCTGCCCTACAACTGTCTTGGTGCCTGTCTTTTGGGCCCTTCTGTAGAGAGACCTTGATGCTAGCTCTTAATGAGAACATTCAATTTGCCAGCAAAATATTCCATATAAAAATATATCTCATATCTTATGCTTTTGTCAAAACCAGACCTTCTGGGATGTGGAGCAGGGCTAGTAGCAAATACTAGACCTAGTGAGATAAGAGAGCTGTGTCTTAGTGATAGTGATCAGTGTCTTATAGTAGCACACACTTCCAACTTGGTTGACAAAATATCAATTGCTGAATGCAATTGTCACAATCAATGAATATTTATTCTAAATTGCTACTAAAATGCATCAATCAGTACTTCAGGGGGAGGAGCCAAGATGGCAGCATAGGAGCAGCAACATATCACAGCTCTCACATAGCCACCCCAAAATACCCATAAAAAATGACTCTAACTTAATCCTAGAACTCCAAAATGCACACAAATATACTTTCCACTAAAGTCAGCTCAGCTACGAGGAACCACATCAGCACCGCGAACCGAAACCAGCCTGGCCTGAAGCCCTGGCTGAGCCCCGGGAGTGGCTGGACAAGAGGAGCCTCAGAGCCTCGGGTGAGCGGATTGGCAGCAGCTGCGGCAGTGTTCAGAACCAGGTCAGTGGGTCTTGCGAGGTCTCAGGAGAAAAGTGGTCTGGCTGAAACACCTCCAGGGCAGGAAAGTGAAAGGCAAAGGTTTTGCACCCACCTCTGCATTGCAGCTTCCGCACCCTCTGCCTGCAGACTGCAGGGGGACTAAGCGATCATTCAGAGGCCAAGTGCTCTCACGTTGAGCAGCCTGCATCCAGATCATGGACTTGGGCTTTGGTCCTGTGAGTCTTCTTTATCCAGTGAGCCAGAAGTGGGAAAGGGACCCAGCACCTTCCTGAGAGCTACGGCAGCCGGGAGGACCCCAGCGATTTGGGACAGAGCTTTCCCTTCTGGAAGCAGAGCCCCACAGAGATTAAAAAAAAAAGTCATGGACTGACCAACCATGAGTAAGAATAAGATTAAGAAGCAGGGAAAGAACAGCAACCAAACACTAGATTCCTTCTTTGAAGAAAAGAAGGACCAAGGCAGAGAGCTGCAGGACAGCACAGCCAGAGCTCCCCCACCA
>JAQQSU010008378.1:0-12970 GCA_028627135.1 Pseudochirops cupreus | reverse complement strand
ATATGACATTCCAAATACGACAGGATAACCATCCTTGGCTCTGTTTAAATTCAGGTAAGGTCACAGATATCCATCCATTCAGTATTAGGTACCACCTCACAGCTAGACTGGGGAATAGGTGGACACATTCCCGTTTCAAAGGAATTTCACGGGCAATTTGCCAGAGGGGTCCTATTGCAGCTGAGACTGCAATTGCTCCTTTGGCCTTTACCAAATGTAGACTTCCACCTGTTATCAGTATAGGATCACACTCCCTCCAAGTTGCTTGTGGGGCATTTGATGCAGGCACTGACTTATGCAGACCACCATATCCGGATTCAAACTCCAAACAAAATGTAGTTATGGTCCCAAATGCCTTTTTCCTCTCCTCAAACAGCAAGTGTCATTAATCACAGCTTAGAGCCAGTCCTCTTATTTATTCATTTTCCTTATGGCCCTAAGGCCAAAGGCTCTATATACTTTAGCAAATGAGAGGACCTCACTGCATCCTACACAAACCCATATGGGGTTTTCTTGGCAAAGATACTGCACTGTTTTGCCATTTCCTTCTCCAGCTGATTTTACAGATGAGCAAACTGAGGCAAACAGGGTTAAGTGACTTGAACAAGATCACACAGCTAGTTTCTAAGGCTAGATTTAAACTCAGGAACATGAATTTTTCTGACTTTGCACCCAGGGCTCTATCTACTACACCACTTAGTTGCACCAGAGTTAGAGCTGTCATTGAATCTTAAGCAGTTGCACTAAGTGAAGTGAGGAGATCCAGGACAACATTGAACACAGTAACAGCAATATTATATGATGATCTACTGTGAAGGAAAAAAATTTATCTGCTGTGACCAAGACCACGATCCAAGACAATTCCAAAGGACTCATGATGAAAAATACTATCCACTTCCAGAGAAAGAACTGATGATCTCTGAAGGCAGATTGAAGCATACTTTTTTTTTTTTTACTTCTTCTAGTTTTATTATTTTGTTTGTGTTTTCTTTTGCAATATGGAAATATGTTTTATATGACTTCATCCCTATAATTGATATAAAATTGTTTGTCTTGTCAGGATGGGAATGAGGTAGGAGGGAAAGTGAGAATTTGGAACTCAGAATTTAAAAAAATGATTGGTAAAAAATTTTTCACAAGTAATTGGGAAATATTTAATGAAATAAGTAAAAATAACTTTTAAAAAAGCTAAAGATGAAGGTAATAGGGTGAGCTCTGTAGACCTTAGCCAAGTTGGAAAACTTAGTAGTATCCATTGAGCCAGGATAGAGAGCCTCTGGTAGATGGCCGCTTATAAAAATCTACTTCCCTCAAGTCAATACTATGAGTTGATAAGAGTCAGAAAATACGAGTGAATAGGACAGGGAGATCAGGATAGAAAGTATTTCCGATGGAGCTAGAGATGTCTTCTCTAAACTATGACTTCTTGGAAAACTTAATAAGATAATAGGAATGAATTTATTTTTTATTATGACAATCATCAAGAAAAATAAATAAATTGAAATACAAAAAGGTGGGTATATGAAATGCTAAATTAAATAAATTGTGTACATACATTTGATAAGGGAGTAACAAAAAAAGGGGATAAAAGAAACAGGTGCAGCACAGAATGAGTTATTCATGATTATGTGATTATGTGTTAGAAACCCCATGTCCTGCCCTTCATAAAGGAATTAGAGTACACATATCCTTATTATCTCTCTCTCTCTCTCTCTTCTCTCTCTCTCTCTCTCTCTCTGATGATAGAGTTAAGTAGAATTTTTTTTTCCTCTTTTGGCTCTAGGAGATTTACACCTTCTAGTCTGCATGCCACTTTAACAAGAACAGGAATCTAATTAGTAAACCCCAAGCTCCCAGCACAGTTTCACTGACTCTGTACCCTACGTTCCCAGAAAAGCTGAGTTATGCTTCTTCCTCCCCACCCCACCCCCCATTAGTTCTTAGTGACCTTTTCATTGCTTCTTTCAGAGGATGCAGGGATGTGGCATCACTGGTCATCTTCATGTAAAAAAAAGATGATAAACATTAAGACACTAATATAGGTTTGAGTCCAGTCTTCCTCTCTAGGAATAGCAAGCAACAGCATTAATATAGGATATAAATTCACCCTGAGGTCACTCAGCGCTGAAAACTTTTAATAGCCAGGACACCCAAATATAGTTTCAAAGAACAGCACACACAAATACAGATGCCTAGGAACACATCACAATTTTTGCCTTGATTAGTGTAATCAGCCTTAATATATTAATGTATTATTCACAGTTGGGTATAGTTGTGGCAATGTATATGTCTTCAAATTCACGCACACAAAATTATATAGTGCCCCACATAAAAAGGAGAGGTGAACCTGGGACAAATATGAATTACTCTGAAATTTTAACACCTCTATGAGTTGTATATTTACAAAACATTAATTTTTAAGAGTAATCCCAGGCCCTTTGTAAGGCATATGATATGTATAAAGGTATGACTGTTGGCATCAACAAATACTTATCTTTTCCTGTTGTGTCCTGGGCAGTAGACTGCATGTAGGTGACAAAGGTGAGTTGGTACTTATCCTCATAGGGCTCACAATATAGTTGAAAACACAGGATACACACAGACTTTGGATGGATCCTTGATTTCATCAGTTTGGATGATCCTTCCAAGAATTCTGGTCTTTGCAATGTTTCATCATGTTTCCCCGAAAAAGAAAAACCTCCTTAAAGGTTCAACCCCAAATTGCTGAGGCCTTCCTACTCTGCCCAAAGGGATTGTAAATTTTAATCTCTGAAACTTTTTTTTGTTTTTTCGGTTTTTTTTCTCTTCAAGACCAGCCTTAACCCCAAATCACTTTGGTCCCAGACCAAGCTCCACTCGATCACTGTTTGGGCCCTGATTGGCTCAGAATGAATGTAAATAACACTTGTTTCTATTTTGACCAGAAACACCCCTAGGTCATAAGTAAATCATAATTTCATCAGGATTACTGCAAGGACAAAATGGGATGATATATGCTAAGTGCTTTTCAACACTTAAAGTTTTATTTAAATGCTACCTCCTATTATGCCAACCTTTGATGTCTTTTATACCAATTGTAGCAAGCAAGTCATTGTTGTTAACATGCTGCAGCTTGATTATGTGCACTATTAGTCCTATCATTATTCTTTGAATTATCTATAATTTTAATTCTTCTAAGATTGTGACAATCCTTAATTTTTGGCCATATGATATTATTGGAAGACTACTGTTGTGGAAAAAAATGGACCTTTGGTGCAGAAAGCATTTGGACATCGTTGAAAACATTATGGAATTTCTCAAATATAATTCAGCCCAATTTCCTCCACCTACTCAACTCTGGATGCCACTTATTCTCCATCTGCAGCTCTTTTCTTACAGTCCCTTTTTTATGTACTCTGTATTCTCATCAGACTAGATGCCTGGCTTTTCTCTGATCTCATCCTGTACCTCTCTGTCTCTCTCTGCCTCATGTCTACACCACTTTCTTTCCATATCCCAACCCACTAAAATGCTTAATATAAAACTAATGTATGTAAAGGGTTTTGAAAACCATGTATCAGCCCTTATTATTCTCTTCCTTCCAGGGCCAATTCAGATGCCTACTTCTCCATGAAGTTTTCTTTGAGCCTCCCACAGCACTTTACATTTTTCTTCTGCTCCTATCAAATTCTGATGTTCCATTTACTTTTTTATGTATGTGTCATATTCCCCATAGTAGATTGTTAGCTTCCTGAGGGCAGGGAGTGGATTGTTTTCCATCTTTGTAGCCTCAGCACCTACCAATCACTTGGCACAGAGTAGACACCTAAGACCCCAGAGCATAACAAATTGAGACCAGACCACCTCACCTTGGCACTGGACCAGAATACAGGAGGAACCAGATTTTTATGCATTAAATGAAAACAATTAACAGGATATAAACCAGGATACAAGATTAGGTCATCTGATTTATTATTAGAAAAAAAGATTAGGGGCTTTCCAAGTTGGGAGGGGGAGAGCAAATAGGTGTAATTCCCTGAAATCAGAAAATTAAGTGTCCCATCCTCCCCCCAAGTGTCTGTATTCACATAGTAGGTGTTTAATAAATGTTATATTGACTTACTGACATATTTGTTGAATTGAATTGAATTGACCAAGATACACGTGTTGATGGACTAATCTAACAGGTAGTCCATTCAGCTGTATACCGTAATGTAGGTAATAGCCATCTATCCCTTTCTGTCCACTCACATGGCCTCTACCCTATTTAGGCCCTTATCCCTCTCACCTGACTTACTGGAGTAGCTTGTGCACTGCCTCCAGTCTTTCCCCTCTCCAATCCTTTCTCCTCATAGTTACTAAATTGACATTCCTAAAATATAAATTTGGCCATGTCACTCCCCTTCACAAGAAAATTTAGTGGTTCCCTTTTGTTTCCAGGATAAAAACCATACTTTTAGTCACTTAAAGCCCATAAAAATATGGCTACAATCTCTATTTCCAGTTATTTGCTGTCCTCTATCCATCACATTCCACTTCTTACCTCTCTTTGCATAGGCTTTCCTCCATTCCAGGAATACTCTCTTCCCCTCTCTCTACCTCTTGGAATCAGTCATACTTTATAAAGTTCACCTAAAGAGCCATACAAGCCCTTTTCTAAATTCCCCATTTCTTAGTGACCCCTTATAAAACTAAGCATGAGCAGCTTTCCAGAGGACTGCCTCTGTGAACAGCTTTCAAGTTTCTGATTTTACATAGTATTGTGAACTCTCTATTTATTCAATAACAAATCAGAGCAAAACATTCACAGAAAATCAAAATACAGCATTCACCATGTCACATCTCAACAACTGATCACTAAAATGGCCACATAGTTTTCACCAAAGTGGTCACATAGTTTTAAAAAAAATACAATAATTTATTAACTCAATCATTCAATCATCCTTAAGGAGGCTAGGGACACAAAGTACAAAAGTCAAAGTTCTCCACCCATGGGATGCAACTAAGTTACAACTTCAACAGTCATTACTCAGTACCCTCTTAAGGGGTGGTGGAAAGTACAAAAGCCATCCACCCCTAGGACACAAGTAAATCACAATTTCATCAGTCACTATTCAGTACCCTATTTCATCAGTCACTACTCAGTATCCATGAAGAGGTCTTTTCATCTTGACTCGAGGCAGGTAGCTCCTACTTGAATCCACCAAACTGTTACCTGGGTTCAAAATCAGACAGCTCCCAGTTCCTTGTCCAGCTCTCTGTGCAGTTCCTGCTCCACATTGGAGCTCACAGTGTCCAGTCCATCTCAAATCCTTCACAGTCTCTGTTCCTGGGAAGACAGGGCTTAACAAAGCCACAATAACATTCATGCACATTAACAAAGCTACAACAACATTTGTGCAGAATACCAGCACCACAGTCATGCTTCCTCAGTCTTTGGCAGCTCCAGTTGGCCCTTGAAAGTCTTACCACCACAAGTCTGAGTTCTATGTCAGTTCTCAGTTCTCATTTCTCTTCTCAGTTCTTCTCAATTCACAGTTCAGTCCAGCAGTAGCAGCCCAGCCTCCAGATGCTTGCTGAGAAAAATTCTCTCTGTCTCTGTCTCTGTCTCTGTCTCTCTCTCTCTCTCTGTGTGTCTGTGTCTCTGTCTCTCTGTCTCTGTCTGTGTGTGTGTCTCTCTCTTCTCCCTCCACCCCCCAGTAGCAGCTGCTCTGCGTTCACGATGTTTACCCCAGAAAATTCTGTCTGTCCAACTTGTGCTCTTCCTTATATACAGTGTAGCTCCTCCCTGTTCAGCCCTTTCCTGTTATATCAGCAACAGGGGTTCATACCTCCTGTTTCTTTACAGAGGCTTAATTTGAAACTAGGTGCTAAGTACCTGTTAGTTTAGCAATCAAAGGGATCCTCAAATTTCATTATTATTACACCCCTGTCCAAATTGTTCTGTATTATCTTATCTGTTTTCATATTGTACTCCCCTAGTAAGTATAAGGTCCTTTAAGAAGGGGATTATTTTAGTCTTCATCTTGGTAGGGCCACAATGCCTGGCATATAAGCATTTAATATATGCTTGTTAGGTAAAATTGAATTAAAATTATCTGGTATGGATTATTAATCTAATCTCTTTTGTATAATAGGATTTTGTTAAGGAGGATGATCTTCAAGTACTTATCAGATTCTTGTGGAGTGACTGAATGAGCATGTGACAGGTGTAATTTAAAATAATGAGGGAATAAAGGTTTGAGCTTCCTAGCATATCAATTTAGCAAGCAATGTGTGCCAATTGAATATCAGATCAGGACTAGGCCTCTTCAGCTTGTCACTGGAACCCAAATTCAAGGAGAGATAGATTTTTATGCATTAAAAGAAAATGGGATATAATAGAATATAATTAACAGGATATAAACCAGGATATAAGATTAGGTTATCTGATTTTTAATTAGAGAAAAGATTAGGGGCTTTCTAAGTTGACAGGGGGAAAGGAAAAAGGTACAGTCTCCTGAATCAGAAAAAGAGGTGTTCCACTGCCCCCACCCCCCATGTCTACATTCAATTAAAAGAACAAGGAAATAGTAACTGATTGACAAGTATGGGGCCAGTTTTCAGATAAGATATGTGGGTTACATGAAATATATAATTGTGAGAAAACTCCTTGCATCAATCTTCAGATCCGATTGGGTTTCTGATCTACTTCCTTAGTTAAGGGTCTCTAAGGTAGACGTCAGCTTCCCAGCCACAAAGGGTTAGATTGAAACAATGAAATAACTTTTCTCATAATTCCCACAATTGAATAAAGTTTTCTTATAAGACAGAAATTAGACTAGACCCATAAATGGATAGAAAGAGGACTGAACTAGATCCAGAACTGATTCACAAGATGGACTCAGTGTGGTTCACCCAATTCCAACAATTCTCTCAAGTGAGGTTGTCAAGAAAACGCTCTGTAAATTTTAAAACAGTACATAAATGTGACTCATTGATATAATCCAGGTAACTAGTACAGTGTCATTTTCCCGTAGGTGTGCTCCCCACCATCAGTAGGAAACCCTTCTTTTGCCTGGACCTTAACATAGGACATCTTCCAAAATGCTAGTAAATAACTTTAGTGGCTATGTATTTCCCTATACATATATTATGATTAATTAATATAGTTTTAGCTCTTTTCTTACTTAGGTCTATAGTCATCCAGCCAATATACAAAAAAGATCTCTCAAGTCAAAACAAAAATTTTTTTCTAACCTTATTTGCACCCTTTTTAACAGGAAGTATACCAGGTTGTTTCGATATTGAGGTTGGGGTTCATAAATTCATTTTACTTCCTTACCCAAGCTAATTTGATGCAAATTACTTTTAAGCTTTAATAAGCCTCAGAGAGGCATTAAGCAGCACTGGAAGTGTAGAGTTGAGGTAGCTAGCATCCTCTGACTTACTTTCCTGCTACTATGTTTGGGTCCACGGACCCCTTAGACCAGTGGTTCTTAACCTTCCTAATGGCACAATCCTTTAATATTCATATGTGGGCCTATCTGCATGTGGGCAGACCTGCCTGGATAGAGAAGTGGTGTCTCAGTTCCTAAGACCATCAGGAAATATGTGTTTTCTGATGGTCTTAGGCAACCCCTGTGACCCCTGTGAAAGGGTTGTTCGACCCCCCAAGGGGTTGCCACCCACAGATTGAGAACCACTGCCTTAGACAAAGTAACATTCTAAGTTAGTGGAAGGTACAGTAAGTATTATGGGAATACGAAGGAAGAGACCCTGGGTGGGGGTGGGCCTGGGGCTGGGACGACTAATGTCTTACAGAAGTACAACTTGATATAGGCCTTGTAGGAAGAGTAGGACTATAGGAATATAATTTAGAAAAGGAAGGAAGCTTATCAAGACCATCTTTTCTAATTTCCTTATTCTAACATTCCTCAGAGAAGTGAAATGATTTGTCCAAGGGGACTTGACAGAGTACTTGGAGGGTGGAGATGGTATTCTAAACAGAGGGAATAAAGTGTGCATCATATATTTAGAGAATAATAAGCAGATATTTAGCTATAGCCAAGAGACTATGTAGAGTAATTGAAGGAAATTTATTTGGATAAGTAAGGACCAGATTTTAGAGATGTAAAATCCTAGGTTAAGACATTTGGACTGCCTCACACAGTAATATTTTATTCTATTTTATTTATTTATTTATTCTTTTTGCAGTTTTTGAAAGGAAGATTTATTTAACAAGTTTCACTTAGCCCAATACACCTAAAAGGAAATCACAATACAATGAAAGATTTAAATCGAGGCCTCAGAATTTAATACAAACACCAAGACCAAATCCTAAAGTATTCGTATTTCATCTCAAAATTGTCCCCATTAACTTAAAAAAAAAAAGTTTAAACGTACGTGCCTTACAGGATAGTAAACGAAATAAACTAGAACAAACATGCCAAACGTTTCACTTTTGAATCACAGACACAGCTCCCATATTTGTTTTTTTTACAAAAAAGCATGTCTCCCAACACGCATTTCAAACAGTGTTCCATGTAATGTTGTATAAGAGCAACATTTAACATAATTGAGACTGCTTTAACCTAAATATGCTTACTGCTTAAGTACACTCCTACAACATAACTACCTTGAGAAAAGCTGAAATTGTCTAACAGTTATAGTCTTTACTCAACTTGGTCATTACATCCTAGATGAATGTTTTTCTGTGTTCAAAAATACTAAATCTGAAAGTTTTAAAAACAATCCTGATTTCACTTACAGTAAGCATAAATCACAAGCTTGTATTGCAGAACTGTTTTTGTTTTTTTTTCTTTAAAAAAAGTTGACCAAGAGTCAGTGATCAGGATTACATTCCCCATCCACCACTCATACTGGACATGCCAGACATCCCTCCCATTCCATTCACTCCCATAGATGCGCGGCTCCCGCTGCTGTAGTAGCTGCTGTTCATTGCTCCTTGGCTCCCTATGCAATGTTTGATTGAAAATCACTGGAGTTTTCCTGTAAAACTTGGTCATATCTGCTCATGCTGCTTTGATCAGCATAGCCTCCTCCATAACCCCCACTGAGCTGCTGGCTAGCTGGACCAGCATAACTGGACTGGTTTGATAAGCCCATGCCTCCCATCATTTGGCTACCATAAGCACCCACCGCTTGCTCCTGCTGTAGAATTCAGGAAGAGTTCTACATATCTGTGTTCGCAAGCACCACCACTTGCTCCTGCTGTAGAATTCAAGAAGAGTTCTACATATCTGTATTGCATATTGGCTTTGTCTTTTGACATAGCTGACACAGCATCTTCATGAGTAGCAAATTCAACATCTGCTTCTCCAGTCACTCTGCCATCAGGTCCAATTTCAATGTGTACTCGAACAGGGTTGAGTGGTGAGAAAAAATTGTAAATATCATTTTCAGTAGCTCTGTAAGGTAATCCTCTCATGTGCACACAATGGCCTGTTGTACTCTGGAAAGTGGATCCACCATCTCCATATCTATGATCAGACATTCCTGAAAAACAGTAAATGAGGTCTCTTCCAAATCTATCTGCCCCCAAAGCCATATCCATCATTATATCCATTGTAGTCATCATAGCCTCCATACCCTCCACCGTAGGCACCTCGCCTCATTCTTTCAAACCCAGCTCCTCTACCAGTGCTGTTATAGCCTCTGCCAGCCCCAGGTCTGTCATAAGGACCTGGCCGCTGCATAGCCATTAGCTTTCAAGGAGGATCATAATGAGTATGAACTTCTGCCTGGCTGCTCTTGAAGATTTCAATGTACCTGTGCCCTATTCTTTCCTTGTGTTTCTTTAGAGTCTTTTCAGCTATTTCCTGTGAAGTAAATTGCACGAAGGCCTCCCCCATACTCCTCCCCTGGAAGTCCACCGGCAATGTTATCCCATTTGGCACGATTTCCAACCCTGAAAAAAAATGAACAATTTCTTCCTTGCTACAGCCAAATGGGAGTCCTCTAAGGCGCACAAACCATCATTGGCAGTGTCAGGACTATTTGGACCAGTATGCTTCAACACCCAATCTATTTCAATGTTGTTTGACTTGAATACTTCAACGTATCTGTGTCCCATAGTTTCTCTGTCTTTTTTCAGTGCCAATTTGACTTCATCTTCTGATTCAAGTTCAACAAATGCTTCTCCACTTGGTCTGCCTTCTCGGGTATAGAGGAAACGAATGCCTGATGCCTCATTTTGAATTTTGCATTCTGAGAAGAAGCGTTGGACTTCATCGGCCAAGCAGGACCAGGGCAAACTCTGGACCTTCACCACGAAGTCTTCTCCGCCTTCAGTGCTCAGCATCATCTTGTTCAGTCAGTGGTGGTGGCTCGATACTTGACTTTGGCGTGGCTACAAAGAAATGCCACAGTAATATTTTATTGCATTCATGTATTACAAACACTGAATTTGTTTTGACAGTCTCCAAATGATGGGCATTTACTTTGTTTCCATTTCTTAGCTACTACAAAAATGAGTTTGCATTTAATTTAAAATGAGAAGACCCTTACTAACAGAATGGCTGCAGCTCCCCTAATACACTAATCTACAAATATATAAAGTAGCCGACTCCTTTCATTATCTGACTACATTCTGGATGTTGGGTGTGCAAACTTGCTATTTGGGGGGGGGGAGGTGGGGGGTGGAGAGGAGTTATCCAAAACTAAGAATTAGAGAACAGAAACATAAGAAATAGATCTTCAAGTGGAGAGAGAAAAGAAAGGTGTGGTCCAGAGGCATTCTCTTCTGAGAAAAGAAAATTTCAAAGGATGCTCAAGTTCTGTGCCATCGAAACACGGTAAAGAACCTAACCGAGAAAATGTCTCCCTCTAGTGACGAGAAAATCAGTGATTCCATGGATCAAAAGGGTCCTCTATTTTTCCTATAAAGCAAAAGATGTGGTCTGGTTGAGGTAGGAGAGAAGCTTGCACTAATCAAGGAGAGCTGCTAACAGGGTGTCAGGGGTGCCCTCCTTCTCAAAATGCTTTGTCTGCCATTGTATACAGTTACACCAAAATTGTAACAGTGATCAGATGTGAAAGACTTAGATACTCTGATCAATACAACAATCCAAATCCAAAGGACCCATGATGAAAAATGCTGTCTACCTCCAGAGAGAGAACTGATTAACTAAGTGCAGACTGACATTCTTTTTTCACTTAGTTTTTTGCTTTTTTTTTCTTTTTTGCAACATGGCTAATATGGAAATGTTTAGCATGACTTCACATGTATAATTGATGTATTGCTTGTCTTCTTAATGAGTGAGGGAAGGGCAGAAGGGAGGGAGAAAATTTGGAATTCAAAATTTTAAGAAATTATTGTATAAAATAGATTTAAAAAACCCCCCACCATACTTTGTTCCCTGAAAACTGTCTGTAGTGAGGCAAGTGAGGTAGCAGTTGGTGCTAGAATTAACTACGTCAGTCTTAAATAGCTGGTTAGTTGCAATCATCTAGTTGCAAACCAGTCTTCTAATCAAGCAGAGCAAGATGGTTTGCTCTGAGAGAACAGACAACCTAAAAATTTGGTATACTGATGTGGGAGATTCTGAATATTTAAACACATATTCCGTGGGCTGCCTTTGTGTTTGCCGTGCCCTCAAGCAGCTGTGATAGGGGTAGGGTGGGGAGATGCTTTGGCTGGTATCAGTTTGTGGGAGCCAGCAGGGAGGAGTGAAGCAACAAAGATTTGATTGAGCAAAGCGTAACTGTGACATGAACTGCTAGTATGGTGGGGGATTTGGAGGAGAGGGTTGTTTTTGGTTTTGGCTGGGGAATGGGAAAGAATGCCACTTGCGATATGTGATAAACTAGTTCACAAATATTTGTGTCACTCTTATCAGGTTCCTAGACTCAATTGGCCATATCTTGAAGAAGGGAAGTAGGGTTAAAGATACTTATCAGATATTGCTTTCCTTGAGCCCGAAGGCACCAAAATCATCATAGAACAAATCTATTGCTCTAAGTCAGTGGTTCTCAACCTTCCTAATGCCAGGACCCTTTAATACTTGTATGTGGGCCTATCTGCATGTGGGTGGACCCACCTGGAGACAGAGAGAGGAGTGGTGTCTTGGTTCCTAAGACCATCTGAAAGATGTTTTCTGATGGTCTTAGGTGACCCCTGTGACCCCTGTGAAAGGGCTGTTTGAACCCCAAAGAGGTCGCGACCCACAGGTTGAGAACCGCTGCTCTAAGTAAATCTGCTCCACAGGCAAAAAAGCAGGTAATTTGGCAAAATGACACAGACCTATAAGTCAGGCATAGGGAAATAAAAAGCCACCTTAAAGCAACCCCTCTTTCTTGCAGCCTGCTCCTCCTCTCCCCCTCCCCACCCAGGTAGGTGGAACAGCAGATAGACCATTGGACCTGGAGTCCAGAAGACTTGATTTTAAATCTGGCCTTGACACTTACTAGCTGTGTGACCCTGAGCAAGTCATTTAACCTCTCTACCTCAGTTTCCTCAAATGTAAAATGGGTAATCCCATTGCATACTACTTACCTCCCAAGGTTGCTGTATCAAATAAGATTTGTAAAGCATTTAGTATAATGCTTGGCATATAACAGATACTTAATAAATACTTGTTTCCTTCCATCCTCCTTCATACCTCCTTGGGCAGGATAGCACACCAACAGGACACAGAGAGAAGGAAAAACACCAGAGGACCTCAAAGCTCCTTCACTGCCTTACTGCAATGGCCTCATTTTAAAGATGAGGAAACTGAGGCCTAGGGAGGTGATGTGATTTACCCAAATTCAACACAGATCCTCTGATCTCTGACTTTAGATCTGGTGGTCTTCCCACTGCTGGGGAAGGGGACTGAAGAGGTATAAGTAGGGGGGATTTCTAATGAGAAATCCTTTCTAGGTTCGGCGTCTGAAAAGAATTACAGGCTCAGCTGTCCTTTAGCAGATTTATAAAAGTTTATTGTTACACAAGGGCAAAAGGGATAGGAAACCTGCTAGAAAAGGCTTGCAAGGTGCAAGGGGGGGGGGG
>JAQQSU010008377.1:0-12970 GCA_028627135.1 Pseudochirops cupreus | reverse complement strand
CTGGTTTTGCTTTTTTTTTTTCTTTTCCCAGTGATCACTCATTGGTTACAACCCTTCTATATGACCAAACTATTGTACAATATGAAAGTATTTGCAGATCCTATACATGATTGCACGCCACCATGGGGGGGGGGGGAAGGGAGGGGAGAAAATCTGAAACTCAAGTGATTGTGGAACTGAATCTTGTAAATTAAATGAGTAAATAAAAAAAAATTTAAAAAAAAAGAATTGCATCTCTTGAATAAGTCAATTAAGATTTCAAGTTGTGAAGAAATGACAAAGAATTACATGAACCAATGTATTACTTATGGGATTGTTGTTGTTGATATTTAGTATTTTTCAAAAGAAAATGTGAGTTGGCCGTGTTGGGAAGCAGCTGGGTATAGTGCAAAGAACACTGTCCTTGGTTTCACCGGGGTCAGAGGGCCTAGGTTCAAATCAATATTGGACAAGTCAATTAACTTTCTTAGGCCTTGGTTTCCCATCTATGGAATAAATGGTCTCTGAGGCCATTTCAGCTCTAGAATTATGACCTTATGATCTATGAAACTAAGTTTGAGAGTAAGCATTGACACTGTATTGAAAATGACCTTTAGAAGCCTGAGCTGGAATAGAGAATTCCTCAGCTAAACTTTGCTTCCTTCAGCTCCTGAATTGAACTTACCGCCAACATTTGGGAACAATGAGAGAGGGGGAGAGAGAAGAGGGACAGAGACATAAAGGAAGAGGGGAGAGGGAGAAAAAGAGGAGGGAAGAGAGAGAGAGAGAGAGAGAGAGAGAGAGAGAGAGAGAGAAAGAGAAAGAGAGAGGGAGAATACTCAGGATCAAGAAAGGTAGAGTGATGTAAGGGATAGAAATGGAGGGTTTTGGTGAGTATGAATCAGATTTCTTTAGTAATTACCCTTCTTCTTTGTGATAAAGGACTAAAAATGATATAATTTTCTTCAAATTTTCTAATGGAGGTTTGAATCAAATATGACATAGTAGAGTCATTGTTCATCATTAATTTCTTCTACAGTTGATATCTTGTACCCCCCAAAGATGATTTATTAGTTACATAGGTAATTTCCCCCCTTTGAATGTGGAATTTCTCTGACATTTTCACACATAGGAGAAAGTTGAGGTTGAGGAATTCATTTACATCACTCTCTCTGGGTGTCCAACAGTGACTGATATAAATATTTTATTAGGCAAACCTGCAGGTTTCTGAAGATTATATGTCTTATCAAGTTGACCCTTATAATTATGTTGTCTTCTGTAACCATGGGATCTCTTTTAATTTTGCAGTTCTCTTGTAAATATTGAACCATAAAAAGGTATACAATGATAAGCAAAAGAGGGTTGAGGATAAGGAATGGTGTAAACAGAGCTCCTCTCCAGATGTGTGAAGATGCAGATTCTTTTCATCTTCTCTAAAGGAGTTTCCATAGAAAGCAAAACCTTAATTATATGGTAACCACTGGTCACCAAACAATTTGATTGTTACTGTACAATCTGGTATTTTGGATCTTCTTTTATTAAAATTTTTTTTTATTCTGTGGCAGGGGATTTAGTGATGAAATAATATTCAGTATTATGAGGAAGTAAAGGAGAGAGGAGAGAAAGAGAGAAAGAGAGAGAAAGAGAGAGAAAGAGAGAAGACCTCAGGGGTTTTTGTTTATTTATTTATTTGAATGGCTCAGAATGTGTTTATAAGCCTCCCCCCTCCACACTTGCCTATCTATTTGTTTTTCTTATCATCATTTTTTGTTTAAGCCTCTGGCTGCCCCATGGGCATGGCCATCAAAGTAGCACCTGCTTGACCCTATGAAGCAGTTACAGTCTCTCTCCCACATGGTGGCAAGCTAAGTGAAAACAAGCATCTCAGCCCTGGAGTGTGCACCAGGTGTGGTGGTCACAGGTCAGCTCCATAGCCATTGATGTGCAGAGTTCCACTCTTTGGGCCTGTTTCTCATCTCACTCTGTGCCCCACGGTGCTCAGCCAAGCACAGATCTCCCTTTGAAGTTATTGGAGACTGTGCCCTTGGATCAGCTTGGTGGGGGGGCCAAGGAAGAGGAAGCTAGTTGAGCTCTTCTTTTCCAGTATGGTTGCCCTCACACCCCCACTCCTGCATTTTTCACTCAGCTCTCTCAGATCTGATACACTGCAATGCCCAATATATTTATAAATATCTGTTGTTGAGTGGATGAATTATAGGCTCCCAAAACTGCTGTCAGGTGAAAGGATGTTTTGCAGATGGGGTGCTAAACAAACTAGGACGACCATAAGGTTAGTGGTCATGGTGTGTGTTTAATTCAGGGTTGAAGACAGGGCTTAAAAGAAAATTACATTTTCCATTCATTTCAACCAGACTTTAAACATTTACTATGTGCAAAGCACACTGTCTTAGAGATTCAAAGATGAAAAATGACAATAGCTCCTGACCTTAAGTCTTAAAGGGTATGGACAGGGAGTGATCTGTGATTTTATTGGTATGGAGATTTCACTGATTCAGATTGTGACCCCCATGAAAACTTAATAGGTGGTCTTCGAGAATCCCTTATGACTAAAATTTTCCTTTTCCTGTGACCAACCTGAAAATGGGCCTTAACTAAAACGCTTCCCAAAGAACAAGGATATTGCCTGTCACTGGGGCCATTCTCAAAGGTAGGACCTTTCAGAGCTTGTATTTGCCTTTGAAAACCCAAGAGTCAAATTATTCTGTGGCCAGTTTTTTTTTTGTCCTAAACTACATAATTAAACTTTGGCTCTTTGTTAAAAACTCCTTTAGAACAGATAAAAAGAATGTGTATTTCCTACTATATGCCAGAATGAGAAGTATCTTGGTATATAAGGTCTCTTCCAGCTCTCTCTCTATAATCCTATGATTTTTTAGTACAGAAACTCTTGATTACTTATTGCCAATTGAAGATTTCTTGGCTTTAACTCATTTATACCACTAGTAGAGATATCCTAGATATCATAAAATAAAGGAAAAGAATTGATAATGTACAAAAATATTTATAGCAACTCTTAGTAAAAGCAAAGAACTGATTTCTAAGAAGGTGCCTATAAACTGGGGAATGGTTAAACAAAGAATATGATAAATGGATGTAATGAAATACAATTGTGTTTTAAGAAATGCAAAAGAGATGGTTTCAGAGAAACCTGGGAAGACTTATATGAACTGATGTGGAATGAAGTGAGCAAACTAGGAAAATATTTGATACAATAAAAACAACATTGGAAAGACAAACAACTTTGAAAGATTTAGGAATGATAATCAATTCAATGACAAGTTACAATTCCAAAGGATGAAATATGCTACCCATCTTCTGACAGAGAGGTTATGTGCTCAGAGTGTAGAATAAGATACAGTTTTTGGACATGGCCAACAGGAGAATTTGTTTTGTTTGCCAATTAATAATTGTAACAAGGGTTTTGGGGTTTTTTTGCATTTTTATGGGGGGAGAAAATATTTTTAATTGAGAAAAATAAAACAAATAAGAACAACAACAACAAACCACAAAGATTAAATCAATTAACAAGCAATTTTTTTGGAGGGGGGAAGGCAGGGCAATTGGGGTTAAGTGACTTGCCCAAGGTCACACAGCTAGTAAGTGTTAAGTGTCAAGGCCACATTTGAACTCAGGTCCTCCTGACTCCAAGACCAGTGCTCTATTCACTGTGCCACCTAGCCGCCCCTCAACAAGCAATTATTAAGCCTTTATTATGTACTAGACAGTGGTAGGGATGCAAAAAGAAAGTGAAGATAATAAATTTACAGAACTTAAGACAAATTCCAGCTTCAGCATGCAAAATAATTCCATATGAACTTGACTGAGGCAATAGATTTCTCTCCTAACTGAATCATCAGGCACGCAACCTGTGCCTGAGCCTTGCATGGGTGACTGAAAAGTACAGGATTAACTCATTCATCTTGTAAAGAGAACATGAAAGATGATATCTGAATGAATAGTTCTTTCCCTGATGATGAAATCCCAGAATCACCTAGGTTCAAAATTATTTAGGTTTATACTTATATTTACATATTCTTTTGGTCTCACAATCATTTACTGTATCAACTTGATTTAATTCCCATTTAATTCCCATATTTCTTCCCACTCCACACCTAATAGTTGTGACACATTTGGAGTAGCCCCTTAGACAGAGGAAAAAAGAAGTAGGGATGAAAGAAAAAGATAATTTAGTTCAATTTAGTTCACCATGTCTGGAGTTCTAGGGTTTATACTCATTACTAGGGGATGTATCTGATGTATATAGTATATGATTTTGTGTTAGCCCTCAAAAATGATAATCCCTATTTTTAAACATGTAATTTTCACAATATCTGATATGGATTTTGCAAAATATTGTATCTCCTGCGTTATTTATTTGGATTCCTCCTTATTCAGATCAATGAGAATATATATTCACTCATCAAAACTGGTTTCCTTTTCTGTCTGAACAGTTGAAAGACTGTCACATCCCACCACTTTTTTGTTCCCCTAGTTAACTATTTGGGGTCCTTGTGAACTTCTAGAAAACACAATTCATACCCTTTATAATTTCCTCTCCTTTCCTCCCCTCCCCTCTGCTCTCCTCTCCTCTCTGCTCCTCTCCTCTCCTTTCCTTTCCCCCTCTCCTCTTTCTCTCTTTCTTTTTTTCTCTTTCTTACAAAATTCTTTCTCTTCTCTTTCTGACTCTATCTCTGCCTACCTTTCTATGTCTGTCTCTGTCTGTCTGGTATAATTGTAACACAGTACCCGGCATGTAGTTACCACTTAATAAAAATTGTGGATATAGAGTATAAAGGATAGATTCCTTTCCTGACTTGTCTATGGGAGGATAGGGAAGGAAAATTGCCATTTGGAACTAATGGAAGCACAATGCATATTCCCAAAGTGGGGCTCATAAAGTGAAATGAAGTTTTAAAGCCATTTTCTATTCTCTGAGCAAGTTAATCCCTAGATCCATTTTTTTTATTGTTAGTGGTAGCTTAAACTATTTAGTAGTGAAAACTAGAGTAAGGAATACATCTACTTTTATTATCCCTCTGTCAGTCAAAGGTGAGCTGTTTACATAGTACCAGTTCTTCCCATGGATGCTGAGAGTATTCTCATCTCTCATTTTTTGCTGTTGTTTAAAAATAGAACATTAAAGAAAAAAAAAACTTATGTTCTACGCCCATTACATGCTGGCTGCACAACTGGGTGACCTTTACAGGTCACTCACCCTCTCTGTGTGTCAAGAATACTCACTACCAAATGTTTATAAAGCACTTGGAGCATTTTAGGTTTAAAAAAATAATCCAAACACTTTTTTCTTTCCTTTCAAAAGAGGAGGTGTGTACTTTGTCAATGAGTCTTTTATAACATTAAATTACTTGTCTTGCATTTAAGTACAGCTTACAAAGTTACAGAATTTTTTTTTAAAAAGAAAAACAACTCCCTAGCCTAGAAGGGGTGTGTGTGTGTGTGTGTGTGTGTGTGTGTGTGTGTGTGTGTGTGTGTGTGTGTGTGTCTCTGTGTGTGTGTGTGTGTGTCTGTGTGTGTATGTCTGTGTGTGTGTGAATTTTAGTAGTTTGGTGGAATTTAGGGAAAGTGGTCAGTGATTAATACATGAAACTCTCAGGTCAAGGACACACACCAAAACTGATTTTCAGAGCCAAGACTATATGAATACTATTTATCTTATGACAAGGAAAGAATCTAATGCCCTATATGTCACACAGTCCAAGTGACAGCCCGACCCCACACCCACTCACCCACTTAGAAATGTAACAACTAAGCACTCCTAGCCTTGTTCTGCAGTGTGGTATGTGGGATGGTCCCATAAAGCATGCTTCTGTTATTTAGGAAGATGTTATCATCAGTAAATAAAATGTTCCCATCTGAGTGTTTATAATGTTAAGGATGGCTAGAGCATTAATTTCCTATGTCCTAATGCAGCTCAAGTTTCTCTGAAAACAGGCACACTATAAACAGCAAATCCAGATACAATCGAAGATGTATCTTTGGGCTGCAATTTATTATTTTTTCCTTTAAAATGTGAGAAAAGATTCATCTTTTCATTTTGTAGGGGATGAACAATTGCAGCATTAAGAGACATTTAAATAATGCTTAATTTTTAAAGCAAGGAAATTAGACAAATGGATGTGTTCAGCCCAGAATTTAGATCAGGTTTCTGTTTTTTAAGCTTAATGTGGGATATTAGCCTATTAAATGACATTCTTTTATTTGATATAGTCTCTATCCCCCATTAAACTTCATTTCCATTGATGTTTTGTATTGTTTGCATGTTGGAGCTTCTTATTTTAAACTGTGGGGGCTGGAGGAGGAAAATAATTAGATTTTGTTAGGTTTTGTCATTTTTATTTGCAGTTTTAGGCCCTATTCATGAACAACTACCAATATGCTACATATAAGGTCAATTTCTATTTAAGTCAACTTATTAAAATGAAATCTTTCTCCTTAGTGGCTTGATGCATGTGCCTGAAAGCCACCATCTTCTCCCCTTTCTCCTCTTGTCAGCCCAAACAGGACTTGCACTACACAACAGCAACAGTGGGGTTACAACTTAGCAAAAAAACACAAAACATTAGCCAGAAAACAACCCCAATTAATGAAGAGCGTTATCATTATTCTTATTATTCTATTACTTAACAACATCAATAGTCAGGTTTCTCTGAGGATGGTAAAGTACACATGGCCCCTCCAACTCTGCCGAAGAGAGAGGGATCAGATTAGGAAGACAGAACCGTGCATTGGCCCCCATCATGATGTCATAGATGTCTGCCACTCATAGTGAGGAAAAGGAAAGTCAGGCGTTGTCAAAGGACCCCTTCCTCCTTAAGAAGTCAAGCAAAATCCTAAGGAAGATGCTGAGGAAGCCACAATAGGCTTGACAAGCACTATCCCTACCTCAGTCAATATCTTTGAACCAGAACATTCATTGTCCTTGAGGCCTGGCTCTCCCTCTGATTTAGGGGTACCTGTATGATATAGTAGATAGAGTACTGGACCTGAAGTCATGAAGACTCATCTTCCTGAATCCAAATCTGGTTTCTGATACTTCCTAGCTGTGTGACCCTGGGCAAGTCACTTAACCCTGTTTGCCTTAGTTCCTCATCTGTAAAATTATCTGGGGAAGGAAATAGCAAACCAGTCCAGTATCCTTGCCAAGAAAGCCTCAAATGGGGTCACAAAAAGCTGGACACTACTGAACAGCAATAACAGTCTGCCCCTCACAAGTCAATGAACTTTCTTTTTCTCATCTGTAACATCAAAGGGATGAACTCATTTATCTGCCTCTAAGATTCTGTCTGACTCTACACCTGTCAGCTTGTGACACTACTTTTCTCCCAACCACACTTAAAGTTTTCTCAGAAATAAAAGAAACCAGTTAACTTGTAAAGACCTCTACACATGTTGGGAATTATAGTAGACACTGCTCCTAGAATCATAAAAACTTACATCTATAAGAAATCTCAAAAGTCCATCTGTTTGGGGAGTTTTTAATCTGGGGTCCATGAAATTTTCTTTTTAAACACACACACACACACACATATGTGTATATATATATATATATATATGTTGAAAACTGTATTTCAATATAATTGGTTTTCTTTCTAGTCCTCTGTATTTAATTTTATGCATCTAAAACATTATTCCGAGAAGGCATCCATAGGCTTCACTAGACTGTCATAGCAATCTATGGCACAAAACAGTTGAAAAATCCCTGTTCTATTCCAGCCTTTTACCCCATTCTCCCAGCTCTTATGTCACATGAAGAGCCACAACTTCACAGTTCTGCACTTATTTATTTGATGGTGTTGAAGGTATGCATAGGAATCTTGGTGTACTCGGCAATAGCCACAAAACAAAGGCAAAGGCAATGCCAATAATAGTCACCCATTTTTAATAGCTATGCACTATTGTGCTGTATTATCAGGGCAAGTAAGACTATACAATCATAGAAATTTTAGAAAATCTCCGTGGTACGTTTGTTAGTTAAGTATCTGTATCTTTTCAATGAGTTACAAAATAGACCATGACTTTGCTATCTCTTGCCCAAATGAATGAGGTTGGTGCCTTTCAGTGACAACCATCACTGTAAATGCTCATCTCCATGGAAAGCCCAATCCAGCTAGGTAGCATCAAGAAGTCCTAAGAAGGGGACAGCTAGGTGGCACAGTGAATAGAGCACCGGCCCTGGAGTCAGGAGGACCTGAGTTCAAATGTGGCCTCAGACACTTAACACTTATTGGTGAGTGACCTTGGGCAAGTCACTTAACCCCAATTGCCCTGCCTTCCCTCCTCCAAAAAGACAAAAAAATGTCCTAGGAAGTATGAAACTCATGTGAAAGCATGGCTCAATCTTTCCAGAATGGGTCTCCATGCTCTGTTCAAAGTATTGCCTTCTAGGGCCCAGATGTTCAACACTAAAGGAAATCCACCAAGGGGTGAGATGTGATTTGGGATTGGGTGGGAAGGTTCCAGTACTTGTGAGGCAAAAGCAAAGCACTCAGTAATTTGTAATGCCTTCTGTCAATTAGCATTTTTCTGATTTAGGCCTTTTTTTTTTGCTAGTTCTCTTCTATTAACCATTACCACTTACCATTCATCTTCCAGAATCCCAAAGCATTGAAAAGCCTAGCAAATTAAGATAAACTACTAGGGATACACAGGGATTACTAATCCAGGCCTGAAGTGAGTAAAGATCCTTTGGGGTAAAGATCTACAAATATTTATCAGCTGCATAACATCTCAGTTGAATTCAGTGGAGCTCTTTTATAATGTTTCCTAAAGGCCTGAGGTAAGAAAGCCATTTAGGGGGAAATATTACACCTGTGCATGTTTATCCAGGTCTTTAAAAGATAAATACTGTAATCAGACAGTAAAATATTAGGCAATTATACGACTTCAGAGACTGGATGATGAATTCATCCCATTCTATCTAGTCAGGTGAGGGATTGAAATCAGAAACAATGATCTTGTCCCCAGAAGGAAGCTTGGCGCCCTTCTGGACCCTGACAGCACAGGCTGTGAAGCCTGTACCTTCTATTTGCTTGTGTACTTTTCAAAATAAGTTATGCATCTTCTTAAGGAAACCTTGGTGTTAATCAAAAGATTGGCTCTGTTTATCAGCGCCATACTTGCACTTGGATAAATTGCATTAAAATTCTTCTGTGAGCATGTAGCAGATAATGTAGTTACTCACAGCAAACCAGGCACAGCTCTTTCTTTAGACTAATTTCCTACTGTATATTTGCTTGAGATGGTGCATTGTAGTTCCTTTTGGCAGACCTGTGTTCCATATGGATATGTCCCAAACCTGGAAGGCAACACTGTCTCAACATGAAATCAGGTTGCCATACACGGAGAGGCATATTTTACCACTTCCCTTCCCCCATTTTACTGCTTGCTATTAGGTCAATTCTTTTTTTTTTTGAGGGGGGAAGGCAAGGGGTTAAGTGACCTGCCCAAGGTCACATAGCTTGTTAACATGTCAAGTGTCTGAGATCAAATCTGAACTCAGGTCCTCTGGACTCCGTGTCTGGTGTCCTATTCATTGCACCACCTAGCTGCCCCTAGGTCAATTCTTCAGTGCTTCCTTTGAGAGAGACACAGGGTATTGAGACAGAAGACTTGGATTTGAGACAATCAGATGCTAAGAATTTATTAAGTCCCTTCTGTCGGGAAGACTCATCTTTGTGAGTTCAAATCGGGCCTCAGACACTTAGCTGTGTGACCCTGGGCAAGTCACTTAACCCTGTTTGCCTCAGATTCCTCATCTGTAAAATGAGCTGGAGTAGAAAATGGCAAACCACTCCAGTATTTTTGCCAAGAAAACCCTAATTTTTTGCCAAATTTTTCATAACCACATATGGGGTTGTGATCCACAGTTTAAGAAGCGCTGCCTGAGTTTAATGTACTTGGAGTCAAGGTTCCTACTTTGAAAATCTGCTTCTGGAAACCCTGGCATGCTCCCTCCCCAGAAGCTCTAATTTGTGATCTAATTGGCAAAAATATGCTGGGCCTGCTCCCAGTTACAAATTTGACTATGTTTCAGGGCAATACTCTGCTTCTAATTTTGTACAGCATATTTTTTTTTCTCATCCCAAGTCCTTTGATCTGCTTCTCTTCCTTCCTGAGGTGTCACCAGGGTTTTATCAGGGTTGTTTTAACATGCCACAAAATTATCAGAGGGAACATTAGCAGTTTTTCAATCCATAGAATTCAATTCAATGAAACAGATTCAGGCATGTGAATGTGTGTGTGTGTGTGTGTGTGTGTGTGTGTGTGTGTCTACATATCTCTGTCAGTCTGTCTGTCTATCTGATTGTCTGAAGGCTTCTCACTCCCAGAAGAGAGTTTTATTTGAATTTATTAATGGAAAGTAAAATGCCTTGAACGTGAAACACAACAGCTGTATGTTAGGACAAACTTAAACCTTCTGTGGAGTATTGATCTGCATTAGGAAGCCAGAGGAAAACATAGAAAATTATAAAAGTGGTCCAAAATGGAAACAATTCAAGGACACAGCTTTTTGATACTATCTTATAGTGAAATTTGGCCCTATTTTGTGCCCAACTGAGTGTACTCCAGAAGCATTATCTTCATTTGCTCTCTGCATCATCTACTGCTTCTCCCACCTAGGTCCATCAGCAAAAAAAAAGATCTCTTCTTGTCTTTATGAAAGTTTTTCTTTGGAATCTCCTCATTCCTAATTGTTTCACCTCTGTCCACCACTAACACCCAGAAAGATTTCTCCATTAAAAGGTTTCTTTTCAATTTTCTCAATCCTAACATATATTTTATGTACAAAAGAGCTTCATGAAAGTTAGGATCCTAGTCACAAGGATAGTAACATGTTAACTCCCAAATACCTAGAAGTTAGAAGAATCTTTTTAGAATGATTGAGTTATTTGTAAAAAAAAAAAATGAAAACAGTTTCCATAGAGTTCACAGAAGCATTGTTTCAATTGTAGGAACAAGATCTTAAGAAGAAGGTCATTTTCTTTTCTTTCTTTCTTTTTTTTTTGAGGCGGGAAGGCAAGACAATTGAGGTTAGGTGACTTACTCAAGGTCACACAGCTAGTAAGTGTGTCACATGTCAAGTGATATGGGATTCAAACTCAGGTCCTTCTAACTCCAGGGCCGGTTCTCTATTCACTCTGCCACTTAGCTACCCGAGGAAGGTAATTTTCTACTCAGACTTTCGGTTCCTTTATTTCACTGATATTGTCTTAATTACAAAATATAATTTATGAAGTCCAAAAAAACTGTGAGAATACATGAAAGGATTCCTGATAAAGACTTAGTAGTCAATCACTATGCAAGAAAAACTGCTGAATTTCTATTAACCGAATAGGTGCTAGAGAAGAACTCCTTACTAATGACTAAAAAGGAAAACTCACTTCTAGTGAGTGGTTTTATCATGGGGTATTTCCTTTTAGTTCCTAGAATTTTATATTATCAACTAATGTGATGCCATACTAAGGATATTAAATCAGCCTTATGGTTCAAAATGTAATTTATGAAATGCTAATGTTGATATAAACATAAAGAGTATAGGTAGCTGTACAATGAGAGAAAGAAATGAATACTTATAAATAATTCAAAAACTTAAAACAAATGAATGTTTGAAACTCCACCTTACTGCTTTGGAGAGGAGGAAGGTCTATGCGTTTTGTATGTTACATGTATTTTCAGATGTTTTTCAATGTGATGATCAGTTTTGTTGATGTTTTTTCCTTTTTTTCCCCTTTAAAATATCATTTGTTATATGAGATGTCTTTTGGGGAGATGGCTACAGAAAGGGAGATTTTCATGTGATATAACATATATCAAGAGGAATTTATTTTAAAATAAATAGATGTCCAATTTCAAATACCTAATCCAACACATAAAATCAACCCATCATTATATAAATCACTATCACCGAATATAATATACATTATATAAGACTTGTGAACTATAAACAAGTTGTCCTAAAATCTTAGTGCTGTTTTAACCTTTTTAAAACTTTAAGCTTTTAAAACTTATAGCTAAACTAAGACGTTTGAGATCCTTTATAAGCCTAGCTAGTACTCTGCCTCAATTGAGACGTGATTACTAACATGTATACATGTACTCAAGAAACTATATTCAATCCATGTGATTCAGTGGGAAAAACCATAAGCTTAAATTCAGAATGTATAGGTACAAGTTCTGGCTTAAACATATCTTGGAAAAATAGGATCATAGATCTAGAATAGGAAGAGACCTCTGAGTCTGTCTCGTTAGCTCTCATTTTATGAGTAAGGAAACTGAGACACTGGAAAGTTAAATGAGTTATCCAAGGTCATAGAGATACTAAATGTCAAAACCAGGATTTGAACCCGAGTCTTTTTACTGGAAAGCCTATGCTCTATTTTACCACACATATTGCTTATTGCTCTCTTATCCTTAGTTGCCTCATCAGCAAAATGGGGATATTAATAGCTGCCTTCTCTACCTCCCAGGTGTCTTGTGAGGCTTAAAGGGGATCATGTATATAAATACTTTGTAAGCACAACATTATATTAATGCAATCTATTGCTAGTATTGCCTTTGTTGGATTCTTGTAAGAATTTGGTGGGGGTGGGGGGTGGAGGCTTTCTCTTCTGAAAGAAGGTTCCAGTTTTTCTATTAGTGGCTAGGGAGAATAATAAAAGAAAGTTAAGCCTAGTTTTCAATATTATGAACATTTTTGCCAGGTTATGTAAATGTGGTGCCTGGATTAATTCTTCTAGAATGATTTAAAGAGGAAGGCTTGAGTTGGAAAGACAACGTCCCCCTCTCCTCCCCCACGAAAAAACCCATATCTTAAAAAGAAGGATCTAAAAGGCAGGCTGGTCTTTGGTTATGTCATGGGGATTAGTGGGAAGGAGGGACAGAAAGGGAGAGGGGGAAGAGGGGGAGAAGGAGAGGGGAACAGGGGAAAAGGGGAGGGGAAGAGAGGGAG
>JAQQSU010008376.1:0-12970 GCA_028627135.1 Pseudochirops cupreus | reverse complement strand
ACTGAACAGAAAATTTGACTCTCAAATACAAGAAGCAAGAGAAGCATGAGAAGGTAAACGGGAAAAAGAAATCATAAGAAACTTATTAAAGTTGAACTATTTACATTCCTACATGGAAAAATGATCATTGTAACTCATAAGACTTTTCTCAATATGAGGATAGCTGAGGGGAATATATATATATGTATTTATGTATGTATAGGAGGATGTATGTGTATATAAATATACATATATATGTGAGTGTGGGCATTTGTATGTTCATGTATACATAGACAGAGGGCACAGGATGAGTTGATTATGAAGGGATGATATCTAAAAAGTAAAATTAAGAGGTGAGAGAGAAGTTTATTGGGAGGAGAAGAAAGGGAATGATAGATTAGGGTAAATTATCTCAAATAAAAGAGGCAAGAGAAAACTGTTACAATGGAGGGGAAGAGCAGGAAGGTGAAAGGAAATGGGACAACCTGATTTTCACTGAATTTGGCCTAAGGAGGGAATAACATACACATTCAATTGGGTATCTTACCCTACAGGAAAATAGGGGGGTAGGGGATAAGAGGGGGGAGGATAGAAGGGAGGGCAGACTGGGGGAGAGGGTAGTTGGAAGCAAACATTTTTGAAAAGGGATAGGGTCAAAGGAGAAAACAGAATAAGTGGGGGGCAGGATAGGATGGAGGGAAATATAGTTAGTCTTTCACAATATAACAACTATGGAAATGATTTGGGTAACTACATATATACAATCTATATTGAAGTGCTTATCTTCCCAGTGGGGGTAGGGGAGGAGGGAAGATGTTAAAAAATATCTGGAACCCAAAGTTTTAAAAACAAATCTTTAAAAATATGTTTTTTACATGCAACTAGGAAATAAGATATACAGGTACCAGGGTACAGAAACCCATCTTGAGCTACTAGAAAATTAGGGGAGTGAAGGTGTGAAGGATACAAGAGATAACAGATTGGGGGAAGGGTATTCAGTAAGCTTGCCATTTGAGGTTGAGGGGTAGGGGAAAGACTGGGAGAAAAAAACTGTAACTCAAAATCTTGTGGAAATGAATATTGAAAACCAAAAAGTTAAAAATAAATAAAAGTAAACAAAAGCCAGGGGTCCAGCACGCTGACTGGACCCCCTGTGAAGGGTCACCGGAAGGACATGTAGAACAGCTTCCAGAATATGAGCAGTGGGTGGACTGCAGTCTGCACTTCTGGCAGGAGTATCTGTATCAATAAAGTCATGTATCCATCTTATGTTTATGTAAACATACTTCAATACAAACAATGGTAGTAAAGGCATCCTTTTAAAAATAATACACTTTTTCCACTAAGTGTTTCAGTGACAAGAATTAAACTTGTTCCAAATAAATACCTAGAACAAGTTCAATGTCTTTGACAATTCCAAAACAACTTGAAACTTTACTGTGCTAGGTCCAAGTTCAAAAAATAATATCAGAGACTATTTGGATTTTCAGACTAGACTGTACAGCCCGGATATTTACACGGCTCTGTGAGTTCACTGGCGTGGGCGGTACAGATCTCAATGCTTCCACACATTCTCATCCTGCACAATTCTTGTCAGTGTTTTTTTCTATAATTCCACCATGAAATGCCTATGATGAAGACTTTCCTCTTTTATCTTAGGACTATCACACTGACACTTGAGTTTCCATCCATTTTCTCTTACTCTCACTAGTCTATCTACCCTTCCAAGTTGTACATAATCTCCATAATGACCTGAATGCACTTCTCATGTGCGAGTGTTACTGCTGACCGACAGCTAATATGTGTCTTTTCAGTTACTATTTGGGTTACTTGCAATTTTGATTAATCTGACATCATGATGTCCCATGACTCCTGGTCACATGGCATTATCTAGCGTTCAAGAAATTGACTTTTGCAGCAAAACGAAATGTGGGAACCACCGGAACCACTGCAGATAGGGAAGGGGATTGCACTTGTAATTTCATTGGAATAGGGAATTCTTGGATGAAGAAATTCCCTCTGCCTGTGGAGGTCAGCACCTTCTCTTTAATGTACAGTCTTAGAAAGCTGTCTAGAGCAATTCTGTCAAACTCAAATAGAGATGAGAGCCACTAATCATACGTGAGTATCCCTGCAGGCACATAACAGACTTAGAAAGCCACTTATTAACTTCATGTATTTTTAATGAATTTTTATTTATGTTGGTAAATATTTCCCAATTCTATTTTGATCTGGTTCAGTCTACATTTAGAAGTGTTGTGTGCCACCTGCTGCCTATGGCTGCACGTCTGATACCTCTGGTCTAGAGCACCAATAAGTGCAGTGACTTGCTCAGGGTCAGCTACTGTCTTTTTGAAAGCACAGGACAGTTTTCCAAACAGGACCTAGCTTGATTTTCTACTCAATTGTGTACCCAATTCATTGTTCTGAGACTAGCTATCAAGGATGGATAGATGGGGAACAGAGCCAGAAAGGAGAGGGAAAGATTATGTAACTCAAGGGGCTGCCCATCCACGTGAATGTCACAGTCTAAGAAGACCTTTTCCACCCACTTTGTTTTTCTGATATGTGTATTAGTTTAGATCTCCTTCTAATTACTGTGGATTTCATTAAAGAAGCTTATAGTTCCTCAAGGGAAGAACCTTATAGCATACAAGGGAGTAATGAAATTTTCAGAATTCCACCTGTACACTCAAGAACTTCATTCAAAAAACCTTGCCATCAACAGACAATCCTTTTTGTGGATTCTAAGTGCGAGAGATAGCAAAGAGTTAAGTTTCCACAGAACTGCAAAAATTGCTGAAATAAGGCTACTGATAAAAGTACCAGATAGTAGCCTTGGGAAGGGTTGAGGCAGTAGCCTTGGGAATTTGAGGGATGGCCCACAATGAAGTTCCCTCACTAGCATCTCCCAGAAACACCCTTATCTCTCTGTTACACTCTGCAAACAAGCTGCAAACAAATTGAGTTTCATTTCCTGAGAAACTCCCAATAAGGTACCAAAACTTAAAGAGAACAACACTAGCCCTTTTCTGATTGGTTGCCCCCAAATTTGGTGAAAGGAAATGCATAATGAGGCATTGGAAACCACTGTCCTCAGACAGGGTACTAATTCAGTGAATAATTATGGTAATGAAGGACTGAAATTGCTTTGCACTGATTAGCCAGTTCACTTGTAAAAGACTGTGAGCCTACTCTATCAGCAAATGGTAGATTAGGACAAGGGAACCAGGCTGGTTAGGAATGGGATAAAAGAAGCCTTCAAGCTTCCATCCTTTGCACTTCCTGGCAGATGCTGCTTGAGTGAAGAGGGCTGTGCCCTTTCTCATGAGAAAGAATAAAGGACTCTTTCTGCATTCTGACAGCAGACTCTGATTTTAAAATTTGGTAGTAGTCTCTATGCCACACATAAGTAAAATATCTCCCATCACTTTTTAAGTAAACATTTTTTTCTTCCCTTGATGACAATAATCAGGGTGTTGGTAAATGCAATTATCTGTATAGTCACATATGTCATAAAATCAATATAATATTAATCATGGAAAACATTTTTCTTGAACAAATTCTTTAAGGCTATACTTTGTTCTACTAAAGTCAAATTTTTCTTTGGTTTGGGGTTGTGTGTGCGTGCATGTATGTGCATTTTTGTGGAGATGGGGTCTCTCTATCTCACCCTGGTTGGAAGTGTTCCTGCCACTCAAGACCCTATTACCAGTACTGACTGGCAGGACAGCTTTGACCTATCCCATTTCTGACCTAGGCCTGTTTATTCTTCAGCTAGGCACCCTTGCTGTCTCCCATTCCGGCACTCACCATCTTGATGGTGGAGTAAGTAAGGACATGTAATTAGCTTAGCCCTACTGCAGCTCAGAACACCTAAGTTCAAGCAACTCAAGTTGCCTTTGTCTCTCCAGAAGTACGGACTGCAGGTATGCATTAACACACTCTAACAAGTAAAAATACTTTTTAAAAAAATCAATAAATAATTAGTAAAGCAGGTTCTTTTCTTTTTTGTCACTACTGAACTAGTTATAAAACTCTCAAGCTGAGATCTGAGATCTGTTCATTTTGTTCTCAAGTTTCCATTAAGAATACCCACTGACTATTGTTATGGGAATCTGAAGATCTTCCCTGCCCCTAGGCCCTTTGTTTAAGTGGCTCTGAGAACCTTCCCTGATTTGAAAGTATACTCTGCCCCCTAATAGGCTGAATGTGGTCACATGGAGCCTGTGGTCCAAGGCTTGTTCTTCAAGAATGCCCACGCCTTATTACTTTGTGATTGGGCAGTGGGTCAAGAGGGCTGTGACATTCTCTGATCCAGGAGAAGGCTACATACATGCCCTGATGTGAGGTTTTGCTTTGGGGCTCACTTTGAGAAGAGTTGTGTGATTTGGCCAGAGGAGACTCTGGGAAGCCTTTGAGCCCCACCCCCCCACT
Source organism: Pseudochirops cupreus (assembly GCA_028627135.1). Taxonomy (NCBI): domain Eukaryota; kingdom Metazoa; phylum Chordata; class Mammalia; order Diprotodontia; family Pseudocheiridae; genus Pseudochirops; species Pseudochirops cupreus. The sequence continues at coordinate 8,554 of JAQQSU010008376.1, read as the reverse complement.
CCGAAAACCCAGATGTTGGTGCTTCCCTCTCCAGTAACTGAATAGGTTTAGATGTAATGGTCAGATGGCTGGAAGCCCGTCTGCTGATCTGTTTGTCTGCTTGTAACTTCTGCTTGTATTCTATTTGCATTCTCCGAAGTTCAGGGTACTGACTTTTTCCCCTGAACTAGGTAAATGATATATCTTTGATTAAAGTAATATTGTTAACCCATTTTGAGTTGCTTTCCTTTAGAAAAGCAGATCTAAGAACCTGTGCTAGCAGCCATCATGGGTGTGCTAGAGTGCTTGCTGATACAACCATTTTCATGAAAACATCAATAAAAGATGAAAAAAAAGTTCATGAACTGACAGTTGTTAGTGTCTTTTTGATATTTTTCTCTCTTTATTTTGGAGGGTAAAAGTACCATCTATACTATCCTCCATTATTTTATTATCCTTCTCCTTTAAGATATTTTGAAAAGTGATACATGAACAAGGCAGCTAAGTGACACAACTCCAGATGGAGTTCTGGGCCTAGAATCAGGAAGAACTGAGTTCAAATCCAACTTCAGACACTTACTAGCTGTGTACTCAGGAGAAGTCATTTAACCACTATTTGCCTTGGTTTCAATTGTATCTCCATTTGCAAAGAAAATAAAGTATTTGCTGTCTTGAAGAGATTCTCTCAGTTTCTTTGGCCTTATTTTGGAAACCGTTTTGCAGTTAAACTTCTTTAAATTACAGTGCCCAAAAATCAGTGCCTTTTCTTTTTTCCATTTTTCATCAACTTGTTTAAATAAACTGGGCTGTAGCTGCTATGATCACAAATAGTGTTTTCTCATCTTTTTCACCTATAATTTGATTTAGTATTTACTATAATCTTTGCCCTAACTCCCCTACTCCTAGCTAATGGGGCTACTAGAGGAAGGGAAGAGGTTTTACTTGGTGGGCCAGACAACTCCAAATGAGTGGTGATACAAGGAAATTCCCCTTCACAAGTGATAAATATCAGTGACTATGCAGGAAGCATCATCATCTTTGCTGCAGCCCTGATGGACCTGGTGCTGCTCCTGTTTACGGTCTCCTTTTTACACTGACACACCCACTGTGAAATGCAAAGATCTGGCATCCCCCACATGAACCTGATTGCATAAACCTGGGGGACTCTGTCGTTTCCCAACGTTATCCCAGATTAAGTTATTCCTTAAGGGTACTGTTCCGTTGCTTTAGTTATATTTCTGTTGCAATCTTTCTACTTCCTTCACTTGTGCAAACTATTTTTCAGGATCAGAGGACTAAGGCTTAAGCTGTTGACATCACCTCCTGATCACCTAAGTACAAAGTAGCCACCAGGAACTCCAGGCACTCTCTGATATCTAGCTGGTGGATCACAATGGGCATCTCAGACAAGGGAGTTGATCAGCTAAATCAACTTAACGTGTCTTCAGTGCCTAAACTTGTTGAATATCATCCTGCTTTGGATAAATGAAACCCTTTGTGTTAATAGTTGAATAATCTTGAAATGTCTCATTCTGTTCCAATACTGAATCTAAAATATAAGAGGACTGACATGAGTCAGACTTTTCCTAGTCTACCCATTGCTAGTGTCTTCTCTCTGACATTAACTTCCATTCATAATACAGATTTTATACATGTACACATATTTACAGATTTTATGTGTATAATCTTTCATTTTGTCTTTCCCATAAGAATGTGACTTCCTGTAATTTTGATTACATTAAAGAGTTTTTGCACAAACAAAGTCAATGCAACCTAGATTAGAAGGGAAACAAAAAGCTGGGAAACAATTTTTACAGACAGTGTCTCTGATAAAGGTCTCATTTCTAAAATATATGGAGAACAGAGTCAAATTTACAAGAATACAAGTCATTCCCTAATTGATAAAGTCAAAGGATATGAGCAGGCAGTTTTCAGAGGAAGAAATGAAAGATATCTATAGTCATATGAAAAAATGTTCTAAATCACTATTGATTAGAGAACTGCAAACCAAAACAACTCTGAGGTACCACATGACAACTAGGAGATTGGCTAATGTAACAAAACAGCAAAATTATAAATGTTGGTGAAAATGTGGGAAAATTAGAATACTAATGCAATTGTTGGTGGAGTTATGAACTGATCCAAACATTTTGGAGAGCAATCTGGAACTATGCCCAAAGAGTTATAAAACTGTGCACACCTTTTGACCCAGCAATACCACTTCTAGGGCTGTAACCCAGAGAAATCATAAAAACAAGAAAAGGACTCACTTGTACAAAAATATTTATAGCAGCATTTTTTGTGATGGCAAAGAATTGGAAATTGAGGGGATGCCCATCAATTTGGAAATTGCTGAACAAGTTGTGGCATATGAATGTAATAGAATGCTATTGTGCTATAAGAAAGGATGAGTAGGTGAACTTCAGAAAAACCTGGAATGACTTATATGAACTGATGCTAAGTAAAATAAGCAGAACCAGGAGAATACTACACACAGTTAACACCCATGTTGTGTAATGACTGGCTTTAACAGATTTAGCTCTTCTTAGTAATGCAAGGATCTAAGATGCCCCCAAAAGACTCATGATGGAAAATGCCGTCCACATCCAGAGAAAGAACTACAGAGTCTGAATAGAGATGGAAACATACTATTTACTTCTCCTTTTCTTCTGCTGTTTTGTTTCTTCTTTCTTGTGGTTCCTCCCATTAATTCTGATTCTTCTTTACATCATGACTAATGTGAAAATATGTTTAATATAAATGTATAACTAGAGCCTATATCAGATTGTACACTGTCTTTGGGAGGGAGGAAAAAGGGAGGGAGGGTAAATTTAAAACTCAAAATTTTATGGAAGTGAATGTTGAAAACTAAAAATAAATATATTAATTAGAAAAGAAAAAAAACACATTGTACGATGACCAACTTTGATAAACTTGGCTCTTCTCAGCAATGCAATGATCTAAGACAATTTCCAAAGACTCATGATGGAAAATGCTGTCCATATCCAGAGAAAGAACTATGGAGTCTGAATGCAGATCAAAGCATATTGTTTTCTCTCTTTTCTTGTTTTTTCTTTCTCATGGCTTTTCCCTTTTGTTCTGATTCTTCTTTCACAACATGACTAATATTAAAATATGTTCCAATATGACTGGACATAGGTAGCATATATCAGGCTGCATGCTGTCTTGGGGAGGGTGGAAGGGAGAGAGGAGGAAAAATATAGAATTCAAAATCTTACAAAAGTGAATGGTGAAAACCAAAACTAAATTAATTCATTTTTTAAAAGGAGACTGTGACCTCCTCTGAGGATAAGCACCATGTTTTTGTCTTTCTTTGTTTCCTCTGGTGCTGAAGACAGTCCCTGGCACATACTAAGTACTTAATAAATCTCTGTCTACCAGCAGACCAACAGAACCCTAGCAGTGAAGCAGTCTGTCTTTGTCCAGTCTGTCTTTAATGTACAATATAAGGAAAGGAAGCATATGAGATAATGAATAGTATGTACTGCCTAGGGAAATACTGAAAACATTTAAGTGAACAATTTTGAAGAACTCTCAAGCACTGTAGGTATCTCCATTTAACACTGATATGTTAATTATAGCTCATAACTATTTATCCACTAGAGCAGTTCCCTCAACACAAGCCACTGGGAAGCTCTTGGGGAGCCCATTTTGATTTACATATTAGGTATATAGGTGAAGGAGGTAAAGCTTAATTTCTTTAAAACTATTCTGTAATTGAGACCTATTACTATTTTAATTGTGTTCTCTTTCCTCCCTGTCCCACTGAGTTAGGAAGGTTTCAATATGGGAGACAGATGAATAAATATTTATTAAGGATCTACTTACATGTTAAGCAATGTTCTAGGTGCTGGGGCTACAAAGCTGAAAAACCAGAGAGAGTCCTTAACCTCAAGGAGACTACAGTCATAGAGAGACAGCTTTTTCTCCTGGCCAAAATGCAACACCAAAACCATAGTGATTGATTAGATGGATAGATATAGATATATATATTTTTTTTTATTGGGCTGGAATTTCAACCAAGAGAGTGCAAGATTATGATTTTGCCTAGGATTAGATTCTGCTAAAGCTAAAATTTACTTTTATGCCATACCCATACCAGTAATGATTTCAGGAGTTTTTTAACCAAATGATTCTCTGGGGAATAAACTCAAATCCTGCCACAGCCATAGAGAGTTAAAGGAAACAAATCCTGATGCTAGCCTAGGATCATGCTACCTGGCTTTTTTAGTTCCAACAATTTCTTGGCTGGATACGGTAGATCATAGCCTCAGCTATGACTAAAGAGTTGTAAATCTACCCTTATCAGAAAGAGGCCTTTTTTTGGTCATTATACCTTAATATATTAGAGCTAAGATGGCAGCAGAAAGAAGTTCAGTGACCATGAAACCAGAGGAGGTGCCACACATCGACCAACAATTATGATAAAAAAGATGTCCAGGAACAGAAAACACATGCCTAACAGTTGAGACCAACACAATGATATCACCAGAGACCATTAGTGGCATAAGAAGTGCGTATTGTCCTGGCCAGGTATGTGCCTGGTCACAAATGTTCTCTATGTATGTTATTTATGTATGATCTTAACCCATGAATGGAGAATGCTGCCAAGGTTTTCAGGCAACCAGGAGAAGAGATCAAATGAAGGTGAGAGGGAAACAAGCCTCAGAATGTTTTGACCCCTATTCAATAAATCTTCCATTTGTTTCACGCACTAAGGTCTTCTTCTATTTGAGAGGACTGGTTGACATAGAAACAACATTCCTCCCCAATAATGGCACAGACCTCCCCTTTCTCCGCCACTACGGTGTCTAGCACCCTACAGTTTTGTAATACCATAAGAGCAAGTGAATCAACCTGTGTTTGGAGGCTGGTGACAAGCTTCTGTAGAAAGCAAAAGTATATGATTCTTGGTGGTCAGTTTCTATGCAGATGTCTTGGAGATTGTGGCTCTGGCCTCAGGCTTTGAAGCCTGCTCTCTCTGCATCTTTTTGTTAGGCATTGAAAAAGGCTAACTGACTTTCCAAAGACTTGTTGGCCTTCCCAAGACTTTTTGGTGCCTAGAGTTAAAAAGGCTTATTTTATCTGAGCTACTTCCAGGATGTGAGAGATTTATAATGATAAAACTATGATAACATCCCAGGATATGACAAACTAAGCTTATTGATAAGAGTACTTGAGTCTTTGTCTTTTGGATCTTTAAAAATCTTGTTCAAATCATCATTAAATGGGAGTTCTTTCCTACAAACTACCTGCCTGGTTAATTCTCTCTCACATCTTGGCTGACACTTGGGGCTGGTACCCAAATGACCCACGACAAGCTTCCCTGCATGCATCAGGCCCGTGGCCAGTTCTGCCAAGAGGTTCCCGAGAGATGGATACAGCGTGCCAAAAGGGTCTGACGTACTGGCCAGGGATCCAACAGGGCCAAATAGGCAGAAAAGCAAGCCTCCACTGCCAATGAAGGGACAACTTTACCTGGAAAGGAACAAATCTGGCATAGTGTAGACAAAAGCACAGAGGCCTTCCCAGAGGGAAGGGAGGCTGTGATATAGTATGGAGCAAAACAAGAACAGTCCTGTGGATGGGGGCTAATTCAATGGCAAAAGTATGAGTATCAAAGGCCGAATCCCAGGAAAAAGTGAGTGAAGCTCATAGAACTCAGTGCCTCCAGGCACGGGTATTTGGCCCTGGCATGATTATGGAACAAGAGGCCTTTCTGGGACTCCCACACTAACCTAGAAATAGGATAGATGCCTTTACAAGTGACTTTGTTACGGGCAAAGGTCAGAGGTCTAAGGCCTGATTTGCTGGACAGTTCCCTACACTCCATTGGCTACAGAGGGCTTTCTGCAGAGTTACCAGGAAGCCGATGCAAAAGGAGGCTAAATGACTTGCCCCGGGTTACATAGTATCTACAGCTGGATTTGAATTCAGGTCCTCCTGCCTCCAGGCCTGGGGCTCTGTCTGCTACACCACCCAGCTGCCCCATCAGACTCTATCACTGCTATAATATCACAGTATTCGGTTTGTGATTTTCATGATTTTTCTTTTGATACGTATAAAGATAAATATGCATCTTAAAATTTTGCAGAGAAAAACATCACCTTTGCCCTGAGAAACGCAGATGAACTGTTAACACTGCTAGAGAACATACACCTGCATATGTATGAACACACAGCTTTGTGAATCATGGAGGCTTCTCCCCATGTTGAGATCACAGCATGTTTGGAATTCAGTCCTTTCCCCCCTTACAGAGTCTCAGTTAACATTCACACGTGGAATTGCAAGCAAAAAACAATGTTGTGAACTTCTCCATCAGAGCCCTTTAATGCTCACTGAAGTGAGCCAAGACTGTCTTCTGGGGCTTAACAGGGAGTTTACTGACAGAAACTCATGGAAAAACTCATATCCATATTAAATGGCTATTGTCCTATATGCCTACATAATTTTAATTTGCTCCTGCTTTCTTTTGTTTTTACCCCCAAAAGCAGCTGGGAAGCTCTCTCCACTGCTTCCCCAATTGTAACTTCATAAATAAGTTTCCACCTAGGACTGAATGGCTGACACTGAGTTACCATACAATTACTGAGTCTTTGCCACCAAAAGTGGAGATTAAAATGGGTGGGAGGAACGAAAGAAATTTCCTTGTTTGCAAACTCTTTGAACACAGAAGAGCAATCATTCGACCTGCTACAGTAAATGGTCCTAATTCAGTATGTGGTACTGGTGGTACCTCAGTTGGCTGTCTAGTTTTATTTGCAGTGATAATTCATCAAGGTCTTTTCTTAGCTCTAACATGTCCTTTGCTTGCCTAATAAAAGCACACATACAGTGAGGAGGAATTGGTGTGGCTTGTGAACTCCAAAGAGTACCTCAAACCTACATGAACTTCTCAGGAAGCAAGTGGGAAAAGCATGTGTCTGTGCCCAGGGGCTATAAAGATAATCAGAGGGATATGACATATATGAAAATAAGTATGATACAAAGCAGAATGTGAAAGGGGCAAAAGGGAAATTTAAGCAAAGTGCCCCGAGAAAATTGGAAGAGAAAGAAATCCTATCACAGCCTTAGGTTATCAACTCCTGAAGGACAAAGAGGAGCACAGACAATAGAGTAGGCTAGGAAGCAGGACACCTGCCTTATCCAGAGCTCTGCCATTTAAGCCTCTGTATGATCTGAGACAAATTTTATCCTCTTTGCACCCCAACCTGCTTCTCTGTAAAATGGAAGTAATGTTAAATACCTTAAAAGTTAAAAGTGCATGTAAATATATTATAATGATAATGCAATAGGAAACAGGCCCCATAAATAAAAGATTTTGAAAAAAAGATATTTTGTTAAGGAAGACACACAAAAACATTGCAATTTAAGGATGGAAATCCTACCGTGAAGTAGGTGTGCTGGGAGGTTATACACCTCAAAGTACTTGGCCAATGAGGAAATGAGGGAGGGACTTCATGTTTTGGGGACAGGGGATTTAAACTGCCTAGCTTTTGCCGCCAGTGTACATTGCTGAATAGGCAGCACACCCAATCCTTGCAAGAACTGTAGAATAAACAAGCTTGCCTCATCTACCTCTGGAGTCTTTGTCTTTCTTCTGGAATTTTTAGAAATAACATAACCAGGGGTGGAGCCAAAATAGCGGAGAAGAAGCGGGAAATTCCATGACCTCCCCCCACAACCACCTAAAATACCTATGAAACATGACTAAACAAATTTTAGAGCTACAGAACCCACAAAGTGACAGAGAGAAACAAATCTCCTGCTGAAGGTAGCCTGGCAGGCCAACAGGAAGGGTTCATCACAGCACGCTGAGAGCCATATTCAGCCCCATGTGAGCCGCCCAATTTTGGCCCCAGGGAGGCAGCAGCAGCCAAAGCAGACTTCAGAAGAGTGAATCACCAGTAGCTGGGGCGGTTTCTAGATTTTTCAACCCATAAATGCCAAAAAGAAAGTAAAAGGTCAGCCCGGAACTTTGTTGGAAAAGAAGAGCATGGTCTGGCCCCTGCCCCTGGGGCGAGAGCTGTCATAGGCCTAGCAGCTGAAGCGTCTGCTGCATGGCTGCCTCAGGAGCTCCTGGCCTACAGATCACAGGGGGATCAAGCAACCATTTAGAGGGTAATTGCTCTTGCTTTAACCTGCTTGGATCTGAGTCGCTTTCTTGGGTGATGGTTCTAGGGTGAGAAAGGCCAGTTTGCCAGTGTAGCATCTGTAGAAAGGACGCCCTCCTCAGACCTCTGACAACATTTGCAAAAACCCCAGCAATTTGGAATAAAGCTCTGCTCACCAGAAGCAGAGTTCTACTGTGGAAAAGAGCTCAAAAGTCAAGTAATTGACTGGCAATATGAGCAAGCAGAAGAAGCACAAACAGACCACAGAATCCTTTTTTTGGTGACAAAAAGGATCAAAGCATGGAACAGGAGGAAGACAGTGATGTAAGAACTCCTGCATCAAAAGCTTCCAAAAAGAAATATGAACTGGTTACAGGCCATGGAGGAGTTCAAGAAGGATTTTGAAAATCAAGTAAGAGAGGCGGAGCCAAGATGGCGGC
>JAQQSU010008375.1:0-12970 GCA_028627135.1 Pseudochirops cupreus | reverse complement strand
ATGCTTTTGAGATTCTTTTTCCATCTGGCAAAGTCAACTTTTTAAGGCATTCTTCTCCTCATTGGCTTTTTGGGCCTCCTTTGTCATTTGAATTAATCTATTTTTTAAGGTGTTAATTTCTTCAGTCAGGTTGCTGACTCTCTTTTCATGATTTTCTTGCAACATTCTTATTTCTCTTCCCAATTTTTCTTCCACTCTCTCATTTGGTTTTCAAAATCCTTGTTCAGCTGATCTCTAGCTTTTAAGCAATCTTCATGTTTCTTGGAAGCTTTTGGTGTTGGAGCTCCGACTGTGCTGTCCTCCTCCTTCTCCCTGCCTTGATCCTTCTTTTCCCCAAAGAAGGAATTTAGGGTTTGCTTGCTGTTCTTACTTTGCTTCTTATGCTTATTCTTATTCATGGTTGGTCAGTCCGTGATTTTTTTTTTTTTTAGCTCTGTGTACCTCTGCTTCCAGAGGGGAAAGCTCTGTCCCAAATTGCTGGGGTTTTCCCAGCTGCCAGAGCTTTTAGGAGGCTGCTGGGTCCCTCCCAACTCTGGCTCCCTGAAAACAAAAATAAAAAACCCAGGACCCCCACCCAAGACCACGATTTGGATCCAGGCCACTCAACGCGAGAACGCTTGGCCTCTGAACGATCTTTTGGTCCACCTGCAGTCTGCGGACTGGGAGCTCTGAAGTGGCAGTGTGGAGGCAGGTGCAAGACCTCCATTTCTGTGGCCTCGTTGCCCTGTGGGCAGTTTCGCCAGATCCACTTTTCTCCCCCAATTCAGCTGAGCTCCACTAATGTAATTCTGGGAACTGCCACAGCTGCCGCAGATCCGCTCTCTCGAAGCTCTACCCAGGGCTTGGCTCCTCTCGCCAACCACTAATGGGGCAAAGCTGCTGTTTCAGGCTGAGCTGGTTTTGGCTGGCAGGGCTGAAATGGTTCCTCATAGCCGAGCTGACTTTAGCGGAAAATATATTTGTGTGCATTTTGGAGTTCTAGAATTTGTTTAGAGTCATATTTTAAGTGGCTTACTCAAAATTATAGATAGGGTACTGTCAATACCAGGATGACAGTCCAGTTCTTCTTACTCTCAGTGTGATATTCTTTCCCCTATTAAAGATGCCAGTTATGTTCCTGTCCAACAAAAATGATTTGAATGTGGAGAAACTACATAGGCAGAGTTCAGACAATTTCCACACCACACGTTGTTAATGACTTTTGCTACCCCTAAAGGGATGACAATTTTTGGCAAATTCCCCAAAGGACAGTTCCTTGAATATTCTCTGTCTGTATTCTCACTTCAACTAAATTCAAACGAACTTTTTTTTTTTCAGAAGCTGGTACAAAGTCATTTTCTTCACACCACCTGATGGATATCCTGACAAGTGAAACAAGGGCAATGTAGTTGGCACATAACTAAGGTATGTGCTCCCCAGTTTGGAATTGCTTAAAGGGATTTACACTAAATTTACAAAACTTCCCTGGCTAATCCACCCCAGTCTCAGCAGTATGAAGGGTAAACTGTTTCTAATACATGGCACAATTCAAAGGCTCTTTTAAAAAGTTTATCTTGACACCCTTTTTTCTTCTGTGTTTCTGAATGTGTGTGTGTGAGTGTGTGTCTGTATATGTGTGTGTGTATGTGTGTGTGTTTATGTGTGTATGTGTGTGTGAATGTGTGTATGTGTGTTTGTGTGTGTGTGTGTGTGTGTATCTGTATATGTGTTGAACATTTTATTTCTCAGCTCTGTTACATATGCTTCTCAGTTTATTGGTGTCTTTGCCCAGGACCTAATAGATTCTTCATTCACAGACAGAGATGATGTGGTTTACATTGTCATCTCATCTCAATCTCTTCTCTGGGGAGTAGCAGCAACAGTGATAATTTACTCTGGTCATGGCGGGGAATGCAATTAGGATACGGTGTCTGTTCCTCTATTTGTCCCTGAGCTCAGGCTAGGAGAAGTTTTGCCTACTGCATGCAGATCATTCTAAAGCCTTGGTGGGATCTGGGATGACCTTTCCAACTCAAGATTCCGCCCTTCTCTGGTCCTGCTTAATTCTGCTCTCCTCAGTTCCTTTACCATTTTCACTATTATTTTAATTAGAGTTTAATCAGGTAGTTAAATCTACTGTAAGTGGGACACATGATCTCCACATCACTTTGAAATCGTCCATTATTGTGGATTGATTATAATAACACTCCACTGTATGAAGAGGATTTCCTTTCACTGATAATTCTTACAGATGAATCAATTGATGACCAGTGGTTTCATATGTTGTTTGCAACACATTGAATAACAAATGAGCAATAGAAGGGATAGAAATTCAGCAATTCTTATGTTGACTTTATAATATGCATCCCACAAAAATCAGTTAATTAGTGAATCAATAAGCATTTATTCAGTACCCAGCAGGTACCAGCCACTGAGTTAGGCATATGAATTTGAAGAATGTGACAATAGTTTGATCCAAGGACTTTCTATTAGAACCTACATTGTTACTTGTTCAATAATCTTCAGCAGCTACCTACGGCCTCCAGGTTAAAAAATAAAAGTCAACTCTTTTATCTTTTTTTTTGTCCCACAAAGGCTAACTTTCTAACTTTCTCACACAGTCCTCCCCTTCATATTCTAGTCAAATTCTTCCTGATACATAACATTGCCTCATAATATCTCCTCAAGACCTAGTTTAACCAACTCATTCTACATGTAGCCTTTCTTAATATACTCAGCTGCTAGTCTCTCAAACTTCTTTGTACTCGATTTTTTGTGTTAATGCTAAATCCTAATGCGCAGTTTCAAAAGATTTTCCCCTGGGCTTCTCATACATGATAGTCTGAGTATGTACGAACACATAAATGTATGATGTGTATGTGTATGTATACATAAAAAAATGTGTATATATCACATATATGTAACATCTCTCTATATAATTTATAACCTGTAATAAACTGCACAATATAATATATGTGTATATGTGTATATACATAATATATATATGCAAGTGTGCGCATGTATTAATTTACTTATAATGTGATATACCCCTATCCCAAATAATGAATTTTGTTTAATTTATTAGTTCCTTTTCTTTCCTATTTTCATTCAATCATATAATTCTTTTTCTAGTTGTTTTTCACCTGCAATCAATTCGTTATGTACCTTTCTCACTGTGCTAAGCACGGAGTATATAACACAAAAAGGCAAAACCCAGTCCCTGCTCTCACAGAACTCACAGCCTAATGGCAGAGACAATATATAGCACATTTAATAACTAAAAGAATATTAAGTTTGTGGCCCATAGTGACAATGTTACCAAATTTATATTATTCATGCTATTTATAAAATACTTTATAGAACTCGATTGGAGGATAAAATTCATTTGGAAAAATTAAAAAAATCTTTAACAGCAAGGGGAATCATGAAAAGAGGTAGGGGCAAAGGGGAAGAGTTCTTATAGATCTCATACTATATATTATAAAACATCAGTCATCAAAATCATCTGCCATCAGTTGCAAAATAGAGAGCTTGGTAAATAGAAGAGAGAAGACAAAAGAAAAAAACAGTCACAATAAGGGGAACGCAATAACCCTCCTTTGGAATAACCAGGAAAGTTACTTAGGAAAAGAATCCCTTATTTCATCAAAAAAATAAACTTCTAGGAAAACTAGAAAGCAGCCTCGAAGAAACTTGTCTAAAGACCAATACCTTACAATCCCATATGACACTATAAATGGAGATGTTACATTACTGTTACATATCATTTCCCAGTAGATAAGTTTCCAAAGAGTACGAACATGTAGTTCTCAAAACAATTGAAAATGGATAACCATATGAAAGAATGCTCCAAATCACTATTAAGAAGAGAAATTAGTTTCATAATTATAACTTTTTAGCCCATGTCCTGCAAATTTTCAAAGCTGAGAAAAGATGAGAAGTCAATACTGGGAGGATCTTAAAGAGATGGGCCCATTATTGCATTAATTTTTGATCTTGGAATCAATGCAAATGTCTCAGAAAACAATTCCATTGCATGCAAATAAAACAACCAAAATATGTCGCTCCTGTGACCTAAAGACTCATGTACTAGGCTTTCCATCCAGAGGCCACTGATAACAAGACTGTCTCCATACGTACCAACAGCAAAAACAAACAAAAACCTCCCAAAACCCCAAATCATTTCATATAAAAATTTTGGAAATGAAGATATTCTCTGTGGGATGAGTAACCTAATTTTGGCACATGAATGCAATTGAATATTATTGAACACCAAGAAAATATGGACATGATTTACACAGAAAGGTATAGAAAGATGCATATGAACTAATATGGAGGGAAAGAAGCTAGAACAATGGACACAAAAAGAATAATGCAAGGAACATCAAAGTTAAAATTGCAAATTTACAAAGAACATGCTTGGCTTAAAAAGGCCCGAGAATGGACCTTCACCCCACCCTTTGGCAAAGATGGGGAGTCTACAACTGTGGTGCCCTTGACATATTTTCTGAGTTTTTCAATGTATAAATTTTGTTTTTAATTTTTCATCTTTTCCTTTTTTTTAAATTCTTTGTGTTGGTCTTAAAATATTTGACATAAGATGACTCTCTGGGAGGGAGAGGGGAAGGATTATTCAATATGTGTGTGTGTGTGTGTGTGTGTGTGTGTGTGTGTGTGTGTGTGTGTGTTTGTGTGTGTGTATAAAACAAGGTTTAAAAATGTCATTAATAAAAGTTATTTTTTTGCAAGAAGAAACTCCTCTATCCTTGCAATCCTGAGCTCTCTGACATTTTTCCAAAAGAATTTCATCTTTCATTTTGTTTTGTTTCTTCTCCTCTCTTTTTTTCTTTCTTTTTTTCTCTTGTCTTCTGTCCTGTTAATCAACTTCAGATCAAGTAAAGAATACTAAAATTCATGCCAAAGGTTTGTTATTTCTCTGGGGTTTGGTGGAGGCAGGGAGAAGAAGGAGGAGGAAGAGGTTCCACCCCTTTAAATAGTCTCCAGATTCTCCCACTGACATAGCTTCCTTTGCTCCTTTTCCCCCCAATTACTACTTCCCTTGCCTTCATACCTTGTGCTCCTATAATGATTCCTGTCATCATTTTCCCAACAGACTTGACTACAACTCTCACAAAGGGTCCTAGTCTTACCTTTACAGGTTTTGCTGGTTATTCGAACTTTATCAGCTCATGTGCCCTTCCCAATTTGCTCTCCTCTCTGTTAACTGCCACAGAGGAAATCCCTATTTCACATGAGAGGCAGTAAGATTTCACAATTGATAGGATTCTGGCTTGAGATCCAAGAAACCCTTGTTTCAAATCAGACTGAATTGCAGCAGTGGCTTCCTCTAGCTTCAGTCCCTTGGGGACAGGCAGAGGGGAAACATAATCCTAGTAGGAAAAAAAAATCCCTCATTGATCTACACTGCATGCACATGTATTTGTCAAATGGAGCATTCTCTCAAATCCCACTCCTTCCTCTCTTCTTGCCAGTATCATTTTCCCAAAATCATCTGGGAAACCTCTTTCCAGCAGTACCCGGACCAGTTTATCACTGACTTGGGCACACAGAGACATCTCAATGGTAGCATTATGTAGAGCTTTATCTTTTGCAAATCATTTTCCTTACCAGGAAGTTTTGAAATAAACAAGATGATTTTCCCCTAGTTCACAAAGAAGGGAGGTAGGAATCAGACAGGGTAAGTAATTTGGCCTTGGGCATAGAGAGAACGTGTATGTGAGGCCAGCATTGTCATGCATACATCCTGATTCCAGGGCCATCCTACTTCAATGCATTTAAAAGCCGGTGTCATATAATGGAAAGATGCTGGTCATGGCTTCAGAAGAAAAAAAGGGTTAAAATCTTGCCTTAGACCCTTATCAATTGTATTGTGACGGATGAGTCATTTCACTTATACCAACTTCAGTTTACTCGTCTGAAAAATGGAGATAATAGTATCACTTGCACATGGTTGCTCTGAAAATGATATGAAATTACATATACACATATAAGTGTATGTATATATGTGTATATATATATATATATATATATAAACACATGTATGTAGCACTTTGCAAAACGTAGAGTAGTTTGTCAATATGAACATTATTATTAGCATTATTACCATTAACTCTTAAATATGTACTCCTAGTGCCTTTACAAAGAGGTGATACTACTATTTAGTCATTTTCAGGCATTTCTTACTTGTGACCCCAAATGGGTTTTTCTTGACAAAGATTATGGAATAGCTTGCTATTTCCTTCTCCAGTTCATTTTTCAAATGAGGAAACTGGGGCAAAATAGGTTAGATGACTTGCCTAGGGTCACACAGAATTTAAGTGTCTGCAGTTGCATTTGAACTCCAGTCTTACTGTCTCCAGGCCTAGCATTTTATCCATTGAGACATCTAGTTGCCCCACTGTCAAAGGTAATAAGTGCTTAATAAATGTTTGTCAAATCAAATTAAGATTTTTAATCAATAAATAAGTATTCATTACTTATTTAGCTAATAAGCTTTATCTACTTTTCCTGAAAATCTTAAACCAATTTTTAGGCTTTTCAGGACTTTAAGAATTAAATAACTCATAATTTGTTCCAAAGAACAGAAAAGAATCAAAGAATGTATAGCCAGAGGGAATTTTTGATCCAATGAAACTCTTGCATTTTTGCATATGAGGAAACTGAGTCATTTTACAAGTTATTAATTTGCCCCACTTCACACACACACACACACACACACACACACACACACACACACACATAATTAATAAGTGGATGAGATGGTATTTGATCCAACAATGATCAGGAATTCCTTCTATATCATCTCCAACATGTGATCACCTCAATTTGGCTAGGAGATTTCTGGGGGGTATGATGGTTCACTCACCCTAGCACAATATCATGCATGTGGTAAATTATTAATGTGTATTTTAATTGAATTGAACTGAGGAATGAAAATGGATTTCTTGAGAAAATGTGTTATAGATAAGTGTGATTTTTTTTTTAAGTTGCTATCTCATCTTGCTTAATGTGAGACCTAGGAATGTTTTCCCACCTTTTACTTTTTTTAACAAATTTGTTCTTTGTATACATTATAGTTTATCTCAATCTGGTTGTCTTCCTGAAGAAAACACACACACACACACACACGCGCGCGCGCGTGCGCACACACACACACATAGAACCTAAGAGAATTATTTTATTATCTTAGAGTAATGTTCCATTAGACATTGCCCTATTTACATTAGCCTACAGGAGAGTTTTTAAAAGACAGATACACAAATAAGTGTATGTATGTATTTATTCATAAACATGCTATTACCACATGTACGTATGTATGTATGTATGTATATACATATACATATATGTACATATATATATATATATATATATATATATAAACACACACAAACAAACAGCCATAATGTCCTTTCATTCAGTAAAATGTAATTTGCTAAGATGATTTGATTGACAGTCTGTCTTCACCAAAGGACCACATTAACAAACAGATGCATTTGCTAATTTCTTTATGGACTATATGAATGTGTCAAGATTCTTTTCTAGATGAATTGTCAAGTACACATCATTCTAAATGCTTAAATTTGGAGAGAAATTCCACAATTACTATTTTTAATCACTTGCTGCAAATCCAAGCTTTGTATGTATCTTCTCTTGCTCCTATTTTAGAATGAAGGTAGGAATACCATTTCACCTTCCCTGTAGATGCTTTCAAAATATGTCAAACAGAGATTCTGAAGAAAAACATTGACATTTTTTTTAAATTGCTGTTATTTCTGTGTATACTATCTAAACAACTAACTCCATACCAACTCTCAGAATAGAATGCTTTCCTGTAGTAAAGGGGTAAAAATCTGATTCACTGACCACAATGAAAGTGTGCCAACATTTTTTTTCCTGGGGTACCTCTACTTTTTTGTTAAGAGGAGGGAAATATGTTTCATTATCTGTTCTCCTATACCAAAACTAGATCTTTGCATGATGGACTAGGAGACAGGGGGATTTTGGTTTGAATCCCATGTAAGACATATATATATATATATATATATATATATATATATATATATATATATATATATATAGTATGTAGAACATTTTGACAACATTCTAGTATTCAAGTTTTAACACTGGATTTTCTCATGGGAAAACAACACACAAAGACAATAGGATCTATTCCTGCAATGTAAATATTGGTCATTTTAGTTGAGGATATGGAATGGACTGAAGTTAAGTAAAAAGTTGCTCTTCTTTGCAGTGGAGATTATCCACCCAGGTGAGAGACTAGGTTTTCAGCAAGAATTAGAAGATGCCTTGTGTTGCTACAAGTAGTAATGGTTGTATTGGAGCTTGTGGAACATGCCTGATCTGCCCTGCCTCACCCCAGCAGCTCTTCCTCCAGGAACTCAGCAGGAGAAAGAAGGCTCATGGCACAATGCACAGTCTAAGGTCTTCACTTTTTGGAAGCCTGGCCATGAAGCAGCAGCAAAAGCAGTAGACTACTTTTACAAATGGCAGACTCTCAACTGGCCCTTAACGGCCTGTCTTCAAGGTTCTTACTTTACCCAGCAGGAGACAGAAGGTTCAGGGAACTAGCACATGTAATAAAGTTTCACATCCTTTCCCTAGTTTCTTAAATTAACATTGTAAGACTTCCCATGAGTATAGAAGTGATGTTGTTTTTTCATACTGTCAGCCAACCTCAATGTTGGGCACCTGACACTTGGAAAATTGAATGGAAGTAATCAATGTTTAACATTTTAAATATGTAGTTTCACAAGGGAAAAAAAAGTGTTAAAGGTCTCAGAATTCCAACTCCTTCTCTGCCCAAAGTAATAGTAATCATCTGGTGTCATGCATCAGGATATATGTCCTGACATCTGGTTAAAAAAAAATAATGTAACATATATCTGTGTCTTTCATAGTAAGAAAATGTGAGTAGATAGAATTTGGAGAAACTTGGGCAGAATCATAATACCTAATGCACAGTGAAGTCATCAGAAACCAAGAGACCAATATTCAAAATGATTATGTGATAACATTCAATGAAACAAACAAACAGAATGTTTTTCAAGATCCTGGGACTCAGCAACTGTGCCATATGATGGGTAGAGAGTCCACATAAGAAGCAGAAAGCAAAAAATTAAGGTATGATTTCTTCCACAGATGTTCCTCACCTAGGAGTACCCTTTATCAATGAAAGTGGAGATTGATTCCCCATTTATATCTTTACCTGATGTGCAAAGTCACTAGGGATACAAAACAAAAAATTCTCTAATAATGCAAATAAAGCATATGAGGATATAATAAAGGAATTCTCAAAGTGAAAAAATGGAAGCTAATAACAACCTTGAAAACAATATCCACATCATTAATAATAATAGAAAACAAATTTGGTATAACTGTGAAATTTCACCTCACATCCATTTGAGATTGGCAGAACTGCTAAAATTTTTAAATGACAATTGTGGGAGTGACCATGGTAAGACAGGCACATTGGTGGGATTGTGAATGTGTCCAACCATTCTGGAAATAAATTCAAAATACATCTCCCAAGGTGTCAGAATTTAATTTAGAGATGCTACAGTTAGACATATAACTCAACATGTAAAACAGAGAGAGAAAAGACTCATATATATATAAAAATATTTGTAAGATTATTTATTGTTATAGAAAGTAACTGGAAAATAGCTATCTGTCAATTTGGATATTGGCTAAATGAATTATGGCATATGAACATAATGGAATTTTATTGAGCCATAAAGAAAAATGAATATGAAAGATTTGGGGAGGGGAGTGACATCAATTAATGTAGATTAAAATGGACAGAAGTAGGAAAGAGGGGAACATAGTTGATGCACTCCAGATCATAATATAATAGAGGAAATAAAAATCAAACAAATAAATAACATACATGTTTAATAGGAAATAAAAGATGGAAGGCACTAGAATTAAGAGGGGTTGGAAAAGGCTTCTTGTAAAAAAATCAAACTTTAGTTGTGACATAAAAGAAGACAGAGAAATAAATAAGTAGAGATGAGAAAAGAGAATGTTCTGGGCA
Source organism: Pseudochirops cupreus (assembly GCA_028627135.1). Classification (NCBI taxonomy): domain Eukaryota; kingdom Metazoa; phylum Chordata; class Mammalia; order Diprotodontia; family Pseudocheiridae; genus Pseudochirops; species Pseudochirops cupreus. The sequence goes on along the minus strand of JAQQSU010008375.1, from coordinate 2,916 downwards.
TGTGGGGCAGTCATAGAAAACGTCCAGAGCAAAACAATGAAAAGTCTTGTTCTCACAACAGTTGGGAGATCAGCATCATTAGATTAAAGAAAATTTTTTGGTAAAATGTGAAAATACCAGAAAGATGGAAAAAGGCTAGATTATAAAGGTCTTTGTCAAATAGCAGATTTGACATTTAATCCTAGAAGTGATTGGGTGCCACTGATTTTTTTTTTTTTTTTGCATATGAGGATGACATGATTGTGCTTATACTTTAAGAAAATCACTTTGGTGGAGGAAACTTGAGACACAGAGACTCAGCAGCAGACTATTATAATTGTTCAAGTGTAAGGTGATGAGAGACTGTACTGGAGTAGTAATAGTGTCAAATAAGAAAAAGGGGCATATTTCAAAACTATTTCCAAGGTTAAATTAGCAGGCCTTGGCATCAGATTGGATATGGACCCACAGAAAGTGAATAAGGGAATGGTACCTCGTTTTCCAGCCTAAGGTAATGGGATGACAATATTGACCTCTCTTGTAATAGGGAAGTTATAAGTTGCATCAGTTCCGAGGGAAAGATGATAAGTTTGGTTTTGGATATATTCAGTTTTCTATGTCTCCTGGAAATATTCAAAGAATGGTGAAAGTTAAAGATAGCTGAAAGACAGTTGGAGATAAGCAATGGGAGGTCAGCAGGAATGTCCTGGAAGGACAGATAGATTTAAGAATCATCTGCATAGAGATGATGGTAAGTAATTCCATGAGAGCTGATGAGATCACCAAGAAGTATTTCGGGAGGAGAGAAGAGGTTCCAGTATATTGCATTACATGCCAATGAATGCAGCAATATTTACACATGCAGCTCCCATCCTACAGCTGAACCAGGACCGAAGGTAGGAGAATCACCAGGAAAAAAAAAATGCCTATGTCCTGTTCTGCAGAATCACTTTAGTAGGTCATTGGCAGGCTTCTTTATCTAGGCATATTTCCCCATTATACATTGGATAGAAAGCTGGCCTTAGAACTAGGAAAGCCTGGATTTGGTTCCCACTTCTGACACTTTGTAATTGTGTTACTCTTGGCATGTTAGATGCTTACAGGTGCAAAAAATCCTATTTTCAATGGTTATTTTGCTTTGAGTTTGGATGCCCTGACTTTGAATAGTGTCTTCACAGATTCCTCCCTAATTAGGATTTTCTTTAGTATCACTCAAGAAAAATAGGGACAGCCTATGTGATTTCATTAATGTGAGGGACTTCGAGATGAGGAAACACACTCTGGCAATGTCAGTCAGAAACTTTGCTACAATTTTGCTGCTTGGAGAGCAGTGAAACATCAAATTCTTTGAACAGAGACACGTAGACCACATTATTCAAAGGAAGGAATCAAAAAATTTTCCTCTGTCTATTATGCCATACTACCTTTATCACTGAAGAATCAGATTTTTACAAGTTTAGAAATATGCAAGTGTTAAATCTAGAATGCAAATTGTGCCAGCCAAGCCCGATTACTAATTAGGCTTGTCACTTGTTTTTAAAGCTGTGTAATGAGCAGCCCCTTTAAAGGTTGAGAAACCCAGCTGTGTGCTCCCAAGAAGAAGGTCTGTTTAGAACCTAATTTGGTGATAAGCTGGGCTTAGCCTACATAGGAAACTGACAGGGGCCTTGTGGGCTCCCTGCTATGTCCTTATTGAGCGACAGTACTGTGAGTTCACTGTAATTAAGGTCCCTTGTAGGGGAGGCAGCTTTCAGAGACAGATTATGACTCAGGAATAGTAGTTCTACCCTTTGAAGGCCTGTCTTTTTGGCAAAATCAGATGCGGCACTTTAAGCCTATTTCTAAAAGCCTCCCAGAGTCTTTGTCACTAGGGAGGTTACCCAAAGTTTCACTGGACCTAAACTTTAAGAAGAAGGAAAAGAAAAAGAAAAAGGAAAAAAATCCCAGAAATTCTTAATTGATAAAAAAAAAATGCATTCAGCTGGTTGTTTTGCTGGCTGCTCCCATCAGTAAATTTCCTCTCTGGCTACCATAATTGTCACACATGGTTCATCATATCTAGAAGGTACTCCTTCTACTTTGCTTTGCAGTAGCAAAATAGAGAACTGTTGTTACTCCACACATAAGGTCTTGCCTGTCTACCCTCTAGTTAAAGACAGAGTAGGAAGTGGAAATAGAACTGGAAATATTCAGAGAGCTTTGCTTCACAATTCAGTATCTCTGTGCCTCTGGGTAATATACATCATTTTTAGAAATACTGCTTTCCTTGTGTTATGAGAATCTGAAGATCTTCCCTGCCCCTAGGCCCTTTGCTAAAGTGGCTATGTGACTCGGAGAACCTTCCCTGATTTGAAAGTATACTCTGCCCCTTAACAGGCTGAATGTGGTCACATGGAGCCTGTGGTGGGAGGCTTGTTCTTTGGGAATGCCTGCACCTTGTAGCTTTGTGATTGGGCATTGGGTCAAGAAGGCTGTGACATTCTCCCAGCCAGGAGAAGGCTATATACTCCCTGATGTGAGGTTTTGCTTTGGGGCTCACTTTGGGAAGAGTTGTGTGATTTGACCAGATGAGACTCTGGGAAGCCGTTGAGACCCCGGCTTTGAAAAACCCAGATGTTGGTGCTTCCCTCTCTGGTAACTGAATAGGTAACTGATGTAATGGTCAGACGGGTTGGAAGCCCATCTGCTGATCTGTTTCTCTGTCTGCTTGTAACTTCTGCTTGTTAGCTTGTGTTTGTATTCTGTTTGCATTCTCTGAAGTTCAGGGTGCTGATTTTTTCCCCTGAACTAGGTAAATGATATTTGTTTGATTGATTAAAGTGAGATTGTTAACCCATTTTGAGTTGTTTTCCTTTAGAAAAGTAGATCTAAGAACCTGTGCTACCAGCCATCCTGGATATGCTAGGGTGCTTGCTGATACACCTTGTTTGTAAAAAA
>JAQQSU010008374.1:0-12970 GCA_028627135.1 Pseudochirops cupreus | reverse complement strand
TTCTGGTTTTTTCAGCAAGAATGTTTGAAAGTCCTCCACCTCACTGAATGACCATATTTTCCCCTGGAACATTATACTCAATTTTGCTGGGTAGGTGATTCTTGGTTTTAATCCTAGCTCCCTTGATCTCTGTAATATCATATTCTAGGCCCTTTGATCCCTTAATGTAGAAGCTGCTAGATCCTTCCTGCTGAGCTGCCTTTAGTGGGAGATGTGTTTTTCTGTGTTTTTGTGAGTCTTGGAGCCCCAAAATTTGTTTAGAGTCATATTTTATGGGTATTTGAGGTGGCTATGTGGGAGCTGCGGAAGCTTGCTGCTTCTACACTGCCATCTTGGCTCTCCCTGAATAATCCTACCCTTGATGAATATTTATTAGCTGTGTGATGCTAAGAAAGTTATTTAATCTTTCTGGACCTTAGTTTCTTCATCAATTAAATGAAAGCACTTGGCCTCAGTGACCTCTAAGGCCCTTTCCATATTTAAATCTATGATCCTATGAAGCAGAGGCCATGTCTTACCAAAATTATCTCTCTTCCAGTATCTCGAAGTCAGTCATAAAGCATTTATTAAATACTATGTACTAAGAATAAAAAGTAATTAATAAACATTATTGATTTGTTTTGAAGTTATAAGAAGGAAGAGTTAGTTTTATAAGGTATTGATTTCCCTGTCCCTGGAGGTTTTCAAGAAGAAGTTAGATCAGAAGAGTTTTTATAGAATGAATTCTTGACTTGGGGAAGGAATGCGGCTTGGTGATCTCTCATGCCCCCTCCAAAAATTAGCTTCTATGATCCTTAGGGCAGGATAGTGGTAGTTGATCCAATTCCCTCATTTTGCAGATGGGGTAACTAAGGCTCTCAGGGAAAAATGACTGTTGTGAGCCTATACAAATAGAATGAGCCAGAAGGAGGATTTGCACCCAGATCTTCTATATCTAGAGTCAGTACATTTCAATTATACCCCATGGCCATAATGTTGTCCTTATTTGAGACACACAATTTTATGGGACTTTGGATCACATTGATTAAAAAATATGGAAAAAGAATTCCTAAAACCGCCTAACAATCCACCCCTACTGACATTCCTCTAAAGACTTTAGAATGGGATTCTTAATTTATCTCACAGACCTCTTTGGTAGACTGATAAAATCTACAAATCTCTTCTTGGAATATTGTTTTTAAATGAATAAAATAAAACACATAGGCTCATAAAGCAAACCAATTAGAATGAAATGGTTACTAAAATATTAGAAAAAAAAGTTCATGGCATCAGGTTAAGAACCTTTGCCTTAGAGGAAAATCTACTTGAAGTGAACATCTCAATAATCCTTGTCCCTAAGATTTATTGAAGATACACTGTATTTCCATGTTGGATGCTTAACCGAAGTAAATGGTTCAAAAGACAGATTTTTATTAAATCAAAGAGCTAGGTTATGAAAAACATATGTAGACCAACATAGAAGGGAGCAGCTATGCTGTTTATAATAGCAACATTGAAAGCTGGAACTAAATTAGTTCTCCCACTAAGGTATAATTTAGCCTGGTCAGCCCACTGCTTCAGGGAGACAGTCTGCTAATTGCCTACACCTTGGCAGTGACCTTAAAAAAGTGCTGTGGCACTGAGAACAACTGAATTAGTTGTATCTGATTTATTACATCACCTAATTAGATAGCTCTTTGACTCAACAATATTCTAGTTTAATTGAGCAGATAGATAACCTGCCATAATTAACCAAGACATTTGTCATCATATGGAGAGAATCTAAAGGTTAGCTTTTTAAAAGCCAGGCTTCAAGCTGTGACATAACCATCATTGCAAAAGGTACATTACAATATATATTAGCCACTCTGATTGAATTTAGATTTCCCCAAATGTGTTCAGTGGTGGGAACAACTGGGTCAGCATTTTGCTTCTTGCTATGGTCAACTACTTCAATGGAAGAACAGCTGTGAACGTTTGACCTGCTTATTTAACATGCAATTTTGCTAAAAACCAGACAAGGTGATGTTCAAGCTCTTGCCATATTTACATAGCCACCGAGAATTCTTTTTTTTTTTCCCCTTTGCTGCCTTACTGCTAGAATTAATGTGCTTTGTTTTCTCAAGGTCCAGTGACCCAGTCCAGCTTTACACTCTTTTCTAATTAGTTTACATTTTGTTTAGTGCTTTAAAATTTATATAATGGATTCTAAATGTAATAACATTTGATTTTTTCAGCAGTCTTGTGAGGTAGTCAGGGCAAGGACTATGAGCTTGCTTTACAAATATGAAAATACTGGTGGAAAAAAGAAACATAAATGAAAACGCTGGGCCCAAACAAAACCGTCAAAAGGCCCACTCCCTACTTCCCCTTTTAATATTGATAAATCAGTTAGATGCAATGAAAATGGGTCACCTTCTTTCTTGTCTTCACCAGCTTCAGGGTCTCTAGATGAAGTGTGGCAACAATATATCAAGGCAGGGCAGATTGTTAACTTTTCAGTATGAACCTTTATACTTCAGACATCAGCAAACTACAAATCAGGGCTTGATTTATTGTCATCTTGGATGTTTAGACTTAAGAAAGTGACTAAGAAAATAATCATGGAGATTTAAATAAGAAATATTCCTTACTTCCTCATCCCCCTTCCTTTCCCCTCCCCTCCCCTCCCCTTCCCTTCCCTTTCCTTCCATTCCTGTATAAAACAAAAATAGGACATAGTCCCTGTCCTGAAGGATTGCTATCTTTTAATTGACAACACATTTTCTAACTGAACTCCAACTCAAGGGTGGCATTTTGGTATTTTTTTGTAGCATTCTTACTTTGGGTTACTCCCCTTTATTTTGTCACTTACTTTCTGCTTAGTTATTTAGCTGGATGATTCTAAAATATTCTTCTCACTTGCCCAGCCCAAAGAAACATTGCTACAATGTTCAATAATCATATAATGAGTATCTACTACATGTAGAACCCTGTGCTAGGAGACATCCTGACAATAAAGACACACATGTATTTAGGAATTCAAGGTTTACAAAGCACTTCTCATGAATCTGGGAAGTTGTACAAGTATTATCAACCTCATTTTATAGAAGGAACAGAGGCACAGAAGATTGAAACATTTTGCTTATGAGAGATTTCTGTTATATCATACTACCTTGCAGATAAAGTATGCTATACTCCCTGTGCCCAATGAACTTACGATCAATCAATGAACTTTTATTAATCACCTTGTATGTGCTAGACATTATGCTAGATACAATGTAGTTTTCAGTAAGGAGAGGGGCATGGAAGAAGACAAAGACACCAATAACTAAAGAGATAGAATTGGGGTTGCTAGGTGGTATACTGGATAGAGCACTGGTCTTGGAAACTGGAAGAGCAGAGTTGCGATCCTGCCTGATACTTACTAGTTGTGTGACCCTGGACAAGTCATTTAACTTCTCTCTGCCTTAGTTTCTTTATTTGTAACATGAAGTAGTGGGATTCAATGGCTTTTAAGGTCTCTTTTTGCTCAAAATCCATTATCTTACAACAAATCTCTAAGAGAGGTACAGTTGTCATTCTGTGAGGGTTGAGACTTCCTATAAGTTCACTGTTGGCATCTTGTCTTACTAAAAAAAAAGTATGATTTATGGGGAATGCTAGTGAAACTAAACAGAGTTGCAGATGGTATTAATGGCAAACTGAAGAATCATTGCCATGTGTACTTGTATAATATGTCATATATGTATACATGTGTGTTTGTAGGCACTCAGTAAATATTGAATTGAATATAAAATAGGCACTCTTTTTCTTTAAAATTAAAAGATGAATATCTGGTTTTAGAAACTGATTAGCTGCAACTTTGTTCATCTTTGGTATGTGAGAGAACAAGTTATTAAAGTATTTTCATTTGAAGGCTTACATATTAAAGGATTACATATTTTTCTCATCCTCCACAATTTGTCAAATATCCATGTTTCAATTTTTATTATACTTAAACATTTATTTGCATAGCTGGTAAGCAATACAATGCTAAGTCAGAAAAATTACTTGTCTATGTACCTTTTGCTTTCTTCTGTAATATTTTTGAAATGTTTCATTGTACTCTTTTTCTGCCTCACTATCATTGCCCCCAACTCCCAAATTCCTATTTCTCAACCCAAAAGCCCTCCCTTATAAAAAAAAAATTAAAATCAAGCAAAACAGGTCTATAGGTTGGCTGTGCCTGAAAATCTATTTTCTGAATCTAAAATTCTAGAGCTGCCAGTATCTAGAAGTCAGTTGTAAAGCATTTATTAAAAACTATGTACTAATCACAAAAAGTAATAAATGTTATTGATTCATTTTGAAGTTATAAGAAGGAAGACTTATTGTTATAAGGTATTGATATTCCTATTCTAGAGCTCTGGTCAAGCATCTCTCTACCAAGAGGTGAGACAAATACTTCATCAGCAAACTTATTGAGTACTTATTGATCATTTCATGATGAGTTCTTACATCTCTCAAGGTTAGTTTCCTTTTATATGTTCTAGTCAGTGTTTAAATTACTCTCTTGGTTGTGTTCACCTACTACCCTTTCTGTCTTTCAGTGTGCATTTCAGACCTTCAGCAGAGAAAGGCTAAGTTAAGACAAACAGCATAGTTCTTGACACCTAGCAGACAATAAATACTTATTGATGCTAGGAGGAGATGGGGTTTAACTCCCCAGATGTAAATTCTGAGTAGAAGCTGGAGATGATAAAGCCTCAGCTTTAGAAGACAGCAACTGAACCTTAACAACAAGGAAGGAGAGGGTTAAACTTGAAATAGCTTAAATGCATTTCCAGGATTTATCATAGATGGCCCTCTGTCTCTGGTTTGGATTAGCCAGACCTCATGACATCCAGTAGTGAGAGCCAATTGATCTTCCAGCTATGATTTTTGTCTGTCTCATCATGCCCATCTGTTCATAGACATAAGATTTAGAACTGAAAGGGACCTTAGAAATCAATAATCCTATCTTTTCATTTTACAGACGGGGAAAATAAGTCCAGAAAGTGTATGTGAGTTGTCCAACTCAACAAACATTTATGGACCACCTACTGAGTGCCAGAGCAGAAACAAAGATGAAACAAGACATGCTCCCTGCCCCCAAAGAGTTTATAATCTAGTCGTTAGGAGGAGGTAGACACAGGTAGTTGGGTGTTGAAAGTTTCCTTTTATTCCCAACCACAAATCTTACTTTCTACAGAAAACCTTTCCCAACCCTTCTGAAATCTAGTTCCTTCCCTCTGTTAATTATTTTCTATTTATCCTGTACTCAATTTGTTCATTATTTGTTCTCTTATTGCTTCCCATGTACATAACTTATTTGTTCATCATTTCTTTGCTTGTTGCCTCTCCCATGAGATTGAGGACAGGGACTGTCTTTTGCCTTTCTTTGTATCCTTGGTACTTTGCTTAGTGCCTGGCACATAGTAGGCTCTTCATAAATACTTATTGACTGGCTGAGAGATGGCTACAATATTAAATAAATGTAGTGAATGCACTGTAGGTGCATATAATAAGAATAACATATACTTTCCTCATAAACAGCCTGTGAGATAAGTGTGGTGAATACCACTCTCATTGTAAAGATGAAGAAACTGAGAATCAAGAGGTTTCACTAGCTTGACCAGGGTCACACCACTTGCAAGTGTGAGAGCTAAGAATTGAGCTCTACCTTCCTGAGTCCTGCCCAGTTCCCTGGGTGACATGCTTCCTCTGTGTACAGCAATAGAAGTGCTAATGAACACAGCAGCTATCTGCCTGCTCCCATTCTGGGGAACCACACAGGCTGCTCTGATGGGCTGTGGTCTGTTTCCTGACTGTAGGTACGGCTTTACTGCTGTTCCCTTGAATTTGTGCTTCTGTGAGAACAGATGTGAGTCCTGCTGTTTTAATGCAAAGCACATGGTCATTAGTATGATTATCATTCAGTATTTATGCATAAATATGACTCACTGCACTTTGCTTCAATCAAATCAGTGAGACTTGGGGCAGATAGTGACTGCAGCAATGTCTTGCTGCACCTGGGTACTGGTTGTGACGAGCTGGGCCAGGCAAGCAAGATGGAATAACTTTTTTTTTTCAGTTCTCAAAAGCACCAAATTCCTCAGGATAAAGCAAGATGGGGAATTATGGCGACAATGATCTCTAGCCATCTCAACAATAAGGTATTCTCTAAATGGTGGTCTTTAATCAATCAATCGACATTCATTGAGCACCTACTGCATTCTAGGCCAGGGATATAAAGGTGTTCTATTGAACATATGTACTTATATAGGTATGCAAAATAAATACAAGGTGGGAGCAGTTAGGTGACACAGTAAATAGAGCACCAGCCTTGGAGTCAGGAGGACCTGAGTTCAAATCCGGCCTCAGATACTTAACACTTACTAGCCATGTGACCTTGGGCAAGTCACTTAACCCCAATTGCCCTGCATACCCCCCTCCAAAAAGCAAAAGCAAAAAAATAAATAAATAAATACAGGGTGATAGGATGGGAGACACCAACAAGGGGGGGCAATCAGGAAAGACTTCGTGTAGTAGACGATACATAAGCTGATTTTTAAAGTTAACTAGGGATTTTAAGAGGCAGAAGTGAGAGGTGCATTCCAGGCAGGGAAGACAGCTAATGCTAAAGGATGGAAATGAGAAATGAGTTGCTGTATATGGGATATCCTTATGATGTTTTCTATAGTACCTTTCCTCCTCCCACCTATATTTGTCATGAAATAGACATTGAAGTCTCACTAAATCTATATAGACCTGTGATCTCATAAAAATGACTACTCCATTGACTGTAGATCATATTCCATCCATATCTTCTTAACCGGTGGGATCCCCATCCATTCTTCGCATAAATCCTCAGAGGGTCTAACCCAGCCATTTACAGAACAAATCCTTTTATTTAGGGGATTTGTTCTGTGAAATTTAGATTCAGTCGAAAGGCCACACTTGAGGACCTAGAGGGCCATGCATGGCCTCACCTTTGCGGGTTCCCCACCTCTGGCCTGGTTGTATACACAGTGATATACACAGTTGTATGCACACTTTATAACTATATATACACGTTGACCCAGCAACACCATTATTAGGTCTGTTTCCATCTCCATACTTTGACATTAACCATCGCACGTGCCCAGAAAGTTTGTTGTTGTTGTTGGTTATCCTTTGTTCTTGAAGAGGACCAGTGACATCAGAAAGGTGATGTCTGGCAGGGCTGTGTCAAGTCATCAGTCTCACTCTCTACTCTGGATCCAGCTGTCCTGATCTAGAAGGTACTACTTCTTTGGAGGACGGAAGGAAATGACAAACCACTCCAGTTTCTTTGCCAAGAAAACTTCAAATGGGGTCATGAAGAGTCAGACATTACTGAAATGACACAACAACTCCCTCTTTACTTCCACATGACAAAATCTCTTTCTTTCCTTAACATGCAGCTGTGGCACTATCTTTCGAATGAAGTTTTTCACATGCTCCTTAGCTGCTAGTTCCCTCCCTCCCAAAGCTACCTATGTATGTACTTACCAACTTTGTATCAATGCTATGTGTGTGTGTGTGTGTGTGTGTGTGTGTGTGTGTGCGTGTGAATTGTTTCCTCTCCCAAAAGAACTCAAGATTGATTCATTCTTTGTGCTTGTCTCCCCAGTACCAGTGCCTGGAACATAGTAAATGCTGAATAGAGGCTTATTAATTAATGAGTCCAGTAATTACTGAACTGGTCACATCTACTCTGATGAGGCTCTCAGGAGCCTTGGGAAACTGGTAAATAGAACATCTGGAAACTGACCTCTATTAATTTAAAGAAGTGATTTTGCTCATGAAATAGGCATTTAATCAGAATTATCAGACTCACACACTATGGCAGAAATTCCTACCTCAATGACAAACATGCAAACACAGTAAAAGTTGAGATCTATGAAGTACATGTACTATTAATGGAAATCCATACCTCAGTGCAAACAGAAAAATCAATCAAAAATTATTTTTATGAACTGAATAGAAGGTTAACAATATTCCTAAAAATACAAAGTTTCCCAGACATTTCTAAAAAGAAGCTGGCAGGGAGACCAATTGATACCTGTCCTAAGCCCAGTAGAGTATGCTACACAGTTCCCTTAGGTGACTGGGGAGACAAGGGTTGTTCCATTGCCCATGGGACAGAGGGAGGGAGGAGCAGAGCCAAACCTCTACTTTTTTCTCAATGTAGGAGAAAAGAGACAGAGAGAATAGAACTGCAAAGCTTTTGCTTTTCTGACTTTCAGATATAGCAAGCTTCTATTGTACTCTTCAGTTCAGAGAGAAAAGAGAGGATCAGAGAAAATCCCCCAAAGACCTGGAGCCCTACCTACAGTTTCAGGTCCAGTCAGATCACATTCTAGGACCCATGCATACTTCTCAACTTCTCCTCCAAAAATCTGACAATATCTCTTGTATCTTGAGCTCTGACATCTCTGAAGTCCAATGAAGGTGTTTTTTTTTTCTTCCATGGGAGTTTCACCTTCAAAATAAATGGGTCCAGATTCAACCTGATAAATAGGAAGCCACCCTTTGGTCTCTTAGAGACCACGCTGTCTAATAGTGACATTGTAAAACCTTCAATGTACTAGGATTATTGTCTTATAAGACCCTGAGACCATCTCTCTGAATTTGATAAAATTTGTCAAATAGTGTATGGATTGATTTGCTTAAATCCACTTATGACTATAGTACATGAAAAAAAAAAGCTTTTTTAAAAAATGAAATAAAGAAACAACCTTAGTGAATAGAGCACCAGCCCTGGAGGCAGGAGGACCTGAGTTCAAATTTGACCTCAGACACTTAACACTTACTGGCCGTGCAATCTTGAGCATGTCATTTAATCCAATTATCCTGCCTTCCCCCCTCCAAAAAGCAAAAAAAAAAACAAAACCAAAAAACCCCAACCCCAACAACCTTACACTATTCAATTTTTTGAGAGGTAGGGTATAAATTTCTACCCAGGGTCAATACTACTTTGCTTTTCCAGATGTTTCCATGTTCAATAGAAATGACTTTAAAGGCTCTCAGTTCCTGGCCCATCATCAGCATTTAAATCTTGTCTCTTCCTTATGTTGCTCTTTGCTCTAGTTACAGATTGAACAGTTTCTGAAAAGAGATCATAATTTCAAATAGAGAAAAGGGTAATTTTGGAAACACTAATCTAAGGTAACTGATTGAAGCACATTCAGATGGGAGCATATTCAAATCCATATTTTTGAGGCTATGAGTAGAAGCTGCTCAAGCTGCTTTTAAACCTCATATTCTGGAAACAAAAGCTTTTAATTTGACTTTGGCTGAAACAACTAAGATGAAAAAAAAAATCAGAAAAATCCGAGACTTAAAAAGGAAAACTTCAAGAGGTTGTTAATGAGTTATACTCATTAAGCCATCCTATAGTGTTCAGAGAAGGTATGAATGAAAAAAAAAAGGCACAGACACACAAAAGCTTCATTGAGTTTGGTTTAAGAACAAAATTGAAAGGAAGCAATGTGCATAAATATTACAAAAGAGGCTGAATTCATAAGTTGTGGAGTCATTAAAGGGTCAGATAGGAATGAGATTTGAATTCAGCAAGCATTTGTTAAGCTGATGATGTAGAGCTTCATCATCTCATGCTTGGACTGTGGCAATAGGCTTCTGACTGGTCTCCTGCCTAGTCTTTCCTCTCTCCGGTCCATTCTCTACTTAGATATCAAAGCTATCTTCCTAAAGTGCAGGTCTGACCATTTTACTCCTCTACTCAATAAGCTCAAATGGCTCTCTATTACCTTCAGAATCAAATATAAAATTCTCTATTCAGTTTTTAAAGTCCTTCACAATTTGGCTCCTTCCTACCTTTCCAGTTGTCTCATGGTTTCCTCTCTTCTATATATATCACCACCCAGTAATACTGGCCTTCTTGTGGTTTCTCCTACATAACATCTCCTAACTCTGTGCCTTTTAATTGGATGTCTCTCCTGTATGGAAAACTCTCTGTCTTCACCTACTCCTGCTAGAGTTGGCTGGCTAATCTAGATTCCTTCAAAACTCAGTTCAAACCCTACCTTCTGCAAGAGGCCATTCTACACCATTCTATTTCCCTCCCCATCCAACTGCTAGCTCCTTCCCTCTGAGACTAACAGTGCTGTCATTTACAGAGCTTGAGGTATAGTAAACCATTAATACATGCTTGTTAATTGACTGAATAACCTATTACTTACAATACTTTATGATAGGCACTGAGAATTTAAAGGGGAGGGGGCTGAGAGAGACACAGAGATACAGAGAGACACAGAGACATGCAGAGACAGAGACAGAGAGGGAGAGGGAGGGAGGGAGAGACAGAGAGAGAGAGAGAGAGAGAGAGAGAGAGAGAGAGAGAGAGAGAGAGAATATCTGTCCCTATTCTCAAGGAGTTTACATTCTGCAAATATTATATAATTCTTAAAACATCTTTAAATTCTGTACTATTCTTTTAATAAGCAATAATGTGGTATAGTGGAATAAGTCCTAGATTTGAAGTCAGAGAACCTCAGCTGAAGTCCCAGCTCTGTCACCATCTCTTTGACCACCATGTCACTTAACCTTATTAGACATTGGTTTCCTCATTTATAAAATCAGAGAAGTAGGTAAGATAATCATTGAGGTCCTTGTGGTCCTAGATTTATCATCTTTTGATTCATTCTCTCTCTCTCTCACTCTATGTGTGTGTGTGTGTGTGTGTGTGTGTGTGTGTGTGTGTGTGTGTGTGTGTGTGCGTGCATATATATATATATTCATTTTAGGCCTATTTCATTAGTAATGTGTTTTTCTCCTTGTTTTGAGTACAAAGAAGAATTGCAGTCTTCCAATAAGATCCAATATTACTCTAGTTATTTTCTACACTTAGACTGTCAAGTGAAGATTTCATATACACCATCCCTGAAAGGTTTAACAGAGATTCATTATACTTTAGTCCATAACAACTGCTATTCTCATCTGTCAGCATATGGTGTTGGTCATACAGTGCACAGTCAGACAGACACAGGATTCCCAAATGTCACAGAGTATTTTAGAGGCATGAATTGCACAAAATGAAAAAAAAAGTCATATGAGAACCCTGTTGCTAGGGAGGTTACACCCAGCTGCGCCTGGTACCTTTGCTGGCTGGAAATTCCTTTCACTAGTCTAGGGTAAATGTGTTTGAGTCGAGTGTATTATTAAAAACATCAGGATGACAAAGCTCACCTAACACTATAGGCAGGGCACCCCTAGAAAGAAGCAGAATATTCAATGCAGTCATTTTCCCAAAGTTTAACTTTCTGATTCAACTGAAGAATTTGACACACTAATGAGCTATTACTAACTTAGAAATACACTTGACACTCTCATTCTTTACTGAAGAGAGGGAAAAACAATCATACGTGGAAAAGCATTTAAGTCCTTTTCAGATGAGAAATTGTAATTTTGTCCTTTGGAAAATAGATTAGTAAAAAACTTCAAACTTAAAATTGTCAAGTCTACCTGGATATTCATTATTTTCTTTTAAATTATTTTTATTTATTTCATTAAATATTTCTCAATTATATATTAAAATATTAATAATCATTTTAAAATGTTGAGTTTCAAGTTCTCTTCCTCCCACATGCCCCTTCCACCTCCTTCAGAAGGGAAGTAATTTGATTTCAATTATAAATGTGAGGTCATAAAAAAACATATTTCCATATTAAGCACATTGCAGAACAGAACAAGCAATATAAAATAATAAAGAAAATTTTAAAATGCATGCTACAATCTGCATTCAGAGTTAATCAATATTCTGTCTGGAGTTGGATAGATTTTTCATCATGGGACCTTTGGAATTGTCTTGAATCATTGTCTTGATCAGAGTGGTTAAGTCTTTTATAGTGAATCATCTTTACAGTATTGCTCTTACTGTGTACAGCATTCTCCTGATTCTGCTTACTTCACTTTGCATGAGTTTATGTAAATCTTCCCAGGTTCTTCTGAAACCATACTGCTCATCATTTCTTTATTATTATTATTTTTAATTTACTTATTTTTAGTTTTAAACAGTTACTTCCATAAGATTTTGAGTTTTAAATTTTCTTTCCTTCTCTCTCCTATTCCCTACCCAAGACAGCATGCAATCTGATATAGGCTCTACTTAGATATTCATATTAAAGATTTTCTCATTATTCATGATGTAAAGAAGAATTAGAACCAATGTGAGGAAACACAAAAGAAGAAACAAAACAAAACAACAAAAGGAGCTGCTCATCATTTCTTATAGTACAGTAGTATTCTATCACAATCATACATCATAATTTGCTTAACCATTCCCCTGGTGATGGTCATTCTCTTAATTTCCAATTCTTCACCACCAAAAAAAAAGAACTACTGTAAATATTTTTATATAAATAAGCCCTTTTCCCTTTAAAAAAATCTTTTGGGATATAGACATAATAGTGATATTGCTGGATCAAAGGATATGCACAGTTTGATAACCCTTTGAGCATAGTTCCAGATTGCTCTCCAGGATGGTTAGATCAGTTCACAATTCCACCAACAGTGCATTAATGTCTCAACTTTTCCACATCCCCCCCAACACCTATCATTTTCCTTTTGTGTCCTATTAGCCAATCTGATAGGTGTGAGGTAGTATCTTAGAGATGTTTTAATTTGTATTTCTCTAACCAATAATGATTTAGAGCACTTTAAATACAAATATAGATACATTTGATTTCTTCATCTGAAAACTGCCTTTTCATTAATTGTGACCATTTTTCAATTGGAGAATGACTTGTATTCTTATAGATTTGAATCAGTTCTCTGTATATTTGAGAGATGTCTCTAATCCTCTCCCACCTCAGAATTTCACCTTTTAGAGTATTGTCCCTTCCTATTCAATTGATCTTGTACCCTCTATGTATTCATATATACACATGCTCAGATATGTGTTTGTATGCATATATATAAACCCTCCTATATAGACATATGTGTATGT
>JAQQSU010008373.1:0-12971 GCA_028627135.1 Pseudochirops cupreus | reverse complement strand
ACCCAGCAAAATTGAGTATAATGTTCCAGGGGAAAATATGGTCATTCAGTGAGGTGGAGGACTTTCAAACATTCTTGCTGAAAAAACCAGAACTGAAAAGAAAGTTTGACACTCCAACAAAAGAAGCATGAGAAGATAAACATGAAAAAGAAATCATAAGGAACTTATCAAAACTGAACTATTTACATGACAACACGGAAAAGTGACAAATGTAACTGATGAAACTTTTCTCAGTATGAGGATAGGGGAAAGGAATACAAATGTATATATACATATACATACACATATATTTATGTAAGAGGGTTTACATATGCGTACAGGCACATATCTGAGTATATGTACAAATGAATCCATAGAGGGCATAAGATCAATTGAATAGGAAGGGACAATATTCCAAATGGTGAAATTCTGAGGTGAGAGAGGATTAGATTGAGAGGAGACAGGGAGAGTCAGAATGGGGTTGAGCATGTCATGGAAGAGGCAAGAGATAATTGTTACAATAGCGGGGGAGAACAGGAAGACAAAAGGGAAAGAGTCAACCTTACTCTCACTGAATCTGGCTTAGGGAAGGAATGACATAATCTCTAAACTGGACATCTTGATACACTGAAGAGTAGGGGGAAGGGGAATGAGAGGTGGGGTGATCGGGGGGGGAGGGTTGATGAAAGTGCACACTTTTGTAGAGGGACAGGGACAGGGACAGGGTAGAGAGTGGATGGGAGGGGCAGGATAGGAAGAAGGGACATGTAATCAGACTCTCACAACATGCTCACTGTGGAGAGATTCTGCGTAATTATATATGTTCAGCCTGTATATGATTGCTTGTCCTTCCAGTGGGTGATGAGGAAGGAAGAGAAAGAATCTAGAATTTAAAGTTCATAATGAAATGTTAAAAAATATATATATACATATATATATACATGTATATGTATATACAATTATTATTATTATTATTAACTACATCCAACTGGAACTTGAGATACACAGGCACTGTGGTTGGGAGATCCATCCTGCCCTACTGGAAAGTCAGAGTGGTGAAGGGGAAAGACATAGGAGAGAATAGATTGGGGGAGGGGGGATACATTGGGATGGCTGTTTTGGGGTGGTGGGTAGGGGAAAGATGGGGAGAAAATTTGTAACTCAAAATTTCATGGAAATGAATGATGTAATTTAAAATAAAATAAAAATTAAATTAAATTTAAAAATATTTATAGCAGCTTTTCTGTAGTGGCCAAGAACTAGAAATTGAGGGGATGCCCATCAATTGGGGAATGGATGAACATGTTATGATATATGAATGTAATGGAATAGTATTGTGCTATAAGAAATAATAAACAGGTGGACTTCAAAAAAAACCTAGACTTACATGAACTGATACTATGTAAAGTGAGCAGAACCAGGAGAAGAACATTGTATACAGACAGTAACAGCCACAGTATGCGAAGACTGACTTTGATAGATTTAGCCCTTCTTAGCAATGCAAGGACCTAAAACAATTCCAAAGGAGTCATGATGGAAAATGCTATCCACATCCAGAGAAAGAACTATGGAGTCTGAATGCAAAGTGAAGCAGATTATTTTCTTTTTTTGTTTTGTTTTGTTTCTCTTGGTTCCTCCCATTCATTCTAATTCTTCTATACAGCATGACTAATGTGAAAATATCACATTTAACAGGAAGGTATATGTAGAGCCTATATCTGATTGCATGCTATCTTGGGGAAGGGGGAGGGAGGATGGGAATGATGGAAAGAGTATTTAAAACTTATGGAAGTGAATGTTGAAAACTAAAAATAGGTCATTTAAAAATAAAAAAAACATATCCACAAGTCATGCTGTGAAAGAAAACATAAACAACAACAAAAAAACAAGCAAAATAAAGTTTAAAAAGTATGCTTCTATCTGTATTCAGACACCATCAGTTCTTCCTCTTCCTTCATTTTTCCTTCCTTCCTTATTTCCTTCATTCCTTCCTCTTTCTTCTAACATTCATCTTTATTTATTCATTTATTTGAAAAGAGGCCTCCCACTGTCAACTTTATACATAATGTCCTTTCTGTCTTTGGCCCAAAGTATATTATTTCAGGTCTCATTTCAGCCATGAAGGCTGTAAATAAACTTCAATTTCCTTATATCCTCCTGATCTGGACACTCAGCATCCAGAAAGCACACAGAAGTTTACACAGCCATTATAGATGCCCTGATATATTTTATGGCCCTAAAACATTTTAATTAGCCAAATATCTGAGGATGAGTAGACTGGAGTTTATGTAAATAACACAGATGGAACTCAAATAGTATGATATCATTTGATTTTCTTTTTTTCAATTAAAGCCACACTTCCGTGGATTAGTATAACCTTATTACATATTCTTCACATCTTGGTTGAATGTTTCATTTTTAGAAGATGTGAACTATGTAATTTAGAACAGAAATGTATTTTGATGCTTTTAAATTAGTGTTGCAACTACATCAGGAAACAGAATGATGTTTTGGTAATCTTATTTAGTTAATTGAAACAGACACAAGTGAAATCACTAGGAAGTGATTCATCTCCAATTCTAAAAGTCAACTGCCAATATTGAGGGAGTATTTTTGTTTCCTCAGCCCTGAGGATAAGAACTGGTACCTTTAAAATAATAACCATTTAAATTATTTTAATTAAAACTATACTTTTGTGCTCCTATAACTTTAATCACTTACCAGGATGTATATATTTTTTTATCATTGGTATAAAATGAAAGTGTTACAGACTTTACAGTTTTCTAATGGCAATATGCTTGTCCTATTCAGTTCCTTATTGTTATAAATGTGACATGAATTTTTAAAGGAAAAGCAATAGTTTATAAGAAGTAGCTAAGTATGAGAAACAAAGTGTTGGTTTATGTAACTCATTCTGTCCTAATTGTCCACTTCAGGTTCATAGCCTCAAAAAAAATAATTCTTGCTTTATTGCATAATGGACACACAGTTTAAAAATCTGGAAAATTTGGATTCATGTCTTTTCTCTGAAAAATACTATCTTTGTGACCCTGGGCAACTCATTTGCTTAGTTCCCTAGGCAATTATGACTCTTAAGTGGCTATGAAGATGCTCATCTTCATTGGTAGCCACGACTTCCTCATCTAGGAATTCCCTAAACCAATGTCATGACAAGTCTACTCCCTATTCTATGGCAACTTTGTGTAGTGGAAAGAACAATAAATTTTGAGTCAATATTGACCTACTCTTTGGTCCTGTCTTCTTCACTTCCTAGCTGGATAATCATGAGAAAGTCATAACTTCACTGAGGTTCCAATTACAGATCTATAAAATGGGAATAGTAACAGATACAGTGTCTTAGAAATGGATCTGTTGTGAGGATCAAATGAGATCCATGTATAATACCTTTATAAAATTTAAAGTGCTTTATGTGTCAACTATTTTAACCAATATACTATTGAATTGTGCTGAGTAAATCTTTCCAATATTTTTTGTTCCTCATAAAACCCTTATAACCATGGGAAGGCCAGCCCAGACAAGTCATGCTTTACTCTCCAGACTTTGCCTCCATACTTAAGTTGCCTTCTCCTCTGTGGCATCATTTTCCTATTTTTAAGTTGTTCTTAGAAACTCCATTCTGAGGAAGGGTTGAGACCAGACATTGTTCATTCTCCAGTCATTACCATGAGGTCCGTTACCTCTTCCTCCTTTTCTGCTCCCTTAAATATGTTGTCTTCTCCTATCAGAATGTAAGATCTTTGAGGCCAGGGCATACCTTTCTTTTCATTTGTATTTGTATACCCAGTGCTTAGTAATTTTTCTCATTTTAAAATAAAGAAACTGAGACTCTGAGAAATTACAAATACCAATGGTAAAGTATCTAGTTAAACAATGATAGGGACTCGGGAAAATAACTCTGAAGTTCAAGATTCTTTCATCTTGTTGTCTCTCAAAAGAAATGTTTTTTCTAACTTTTATATTCTTTTTTGTTTTTTATTTATTTTATTAAATATTTGCCATCTGCATATAAAATGTTAATATTATTTTTAAATTTTGAGTTCCAAATTCTCTCCCACAAACCCTCACACCTTTGTGAAAAGGCAATTTGATTTTGATAATATATATGAAATCAGGCAAAACATATTTCCATATAAGCCATGTAGCAAAGAAAACATAAAGAAAATAAAACAATAAAAATAAAGTTTAAAAATTGTATTAAAATTTCATCAGTTCTTTCTTGGGAGATGGAAAGCATTTTTCATCATGGGACTTTTGAAATTTTCTTCCATCATTGTCTTGATTAGATTGCTAAATCTCGTCTAGTTATCAGTCTTACAATATTGCTGTTTCCATATATAGTGTTCTCCTCATTTCACTTGACTTTCCGTGAGTTCACATATGTCTTCCCCGAATTTTCTGAAACCACACTGCTTATTATTTGTTGTAGTACAATAGTACTCCAACACAATCATATACTACAACTTGTTCAGGCATTCATTAACTGATTCTTTGCCACCACAAAGATAGCTGCTATAAATATTTTTATACATATAGGTCCTTTTCAATTGTTTTTGATGGATTTGGGATGTAGACTTAGAAGAGGAGGTCAAAGAAGTGAGTTAAAAGGCATACAGTTTTAAAACTCTGTCTGTAGTTTCAAATTGTTCTCTACAATATTTGGAATAATTCACCCTGCCAAGCATTTGACATTTTCCTTTTGTGTCATGTTAGCCAACCCAATGATATCTCAGAGTTATTTTGATCTTCATTTCTCTAATTAGTAGTGATTTAGAGCATCTTATGACTATCGATACCTTAAGTTTCTTCTTCCGAAAACCATCTATTCATATACTGTGATCACTTATCAAGTGAAGAATGACTTTTTTTTATAAATTGTGTTCATTTCTCTATATTCCAAAATGAGGCTTTTGATTTTTCAGTATTTCTGTTTTGGTGTTTAATAGGGAACTTGTACTTTTACTAGCTTTTTTTGTTTTGTTTTGTTTTTTAAGTCATATGCTCAATTTATTGGTCTGCTCTTTTTCTTTTCTTTAATGCAGACATTAACAGAACTAAATTTTCCCTTAAATATGGCTTTGGCTGCATCCCTCAAAATTTGGAATGTTTCATTGGTGTTATCCTCGTTGACAAAAATAATTGAGTGATCCTATGACTTGTTCTTTGACTTGACTTGCTCATTCTTTAGGATTATTTAGTTTCTAATTAACTTTTCTTCTGTGCTTGAATAGTGCTTTATTAAATGAAATTTTTATTGCATTATGATCTGAAAAGGATGCAATCAATATTTCTATTTGTCTCCTTTTGGTTCTGAGGTTTTCGAACTCTAGTACATGGTCAATTATTGTGAAGGTGCCATGTATAGTTGGGGGAAAAAAGGATAATCCTTTATATTCCCATTCAGTTTTCTCCAAAGGTATATGCTGTCTAATCTTTCTAGGGTTTTGTTCATCTCCTTGACTTTTCTTATTTATTTTATGGTTAGATTTATCTAGCTCTGAGAAGGGGAAGTTGAGGTTTCCCAATGTTATTGTTTTACTATTTCCTTGTATTATTCAACTAAATTTTCCTTTAAGGATTTGGATGTCATATATATATAAATATATGTGTGTGTGTATGTGTGTGTGTACTGTATATATTATATATGTGTATGTATATATGCATGCACGTATATATGTATATACACGCATAAACATATATACATATAGGCATAGGTATACACATATATGTATACACACATACATACATACACACACACACATTATTTTGGTATTCATTGTCTATGGTTCCTTTTAGCAAGATATAGTTTCCCTGCTTATGCTTTTTAATTTAGTCTACTTTTGCTTTTACTTTGTCTGAGATCATAATTGCTACCCCTGCCTATTTTATTTCAGCTGAACATAATAGATTCTTCTTTAGATCACTTATTATAAAACTCTATGTGTGTCTCTGTTTGAATTATGTTGCTTGTAAACAATACATTGTTAGATTCTAGCTTTTAATCCATTCTGGTATTCATGAGGTCCAAATGTTGCCTACCTCACCCTCTCATTTCCCCCTGTAATTTAAAAGCTTTCCTTGCACATCTATTTTATGTGAGATATTTTTCCCCTTCTTTCTCTCCCTTTTTCTAGGGGATATCTTTTCTTAACCATCCTTTTTTTTTACATTATCTCATGATCAACTCACTACTGCCCCCTCTTTCTATGTAGAATCTTTTTAAATTTCTTAAAAGATATATGTATCATCTTTTCTTATAGAAAGTTAAACAGTTTAACCATAACTTTATTAAGATTACTTTATGATTTCTCTTTCATGTTTAACTTTTTATGCTTCCCTTAAGTCTGGTATTTGAAAATCAAATATTCTATTCAGCTATATTTTTTTTTCTTCAAGAATGACTGAAAGCCCTCTATTTCATTAAATATCCATTTTTCCTTTGAAATTTTATACTCAGTTTTGCTGGATAGGTTACTGGTTGTAATTCCATCTCTCCTGCCTTCCAGAATATCATATTCTAAATCCTCTACTCCTTTAAAATGGCAGTTGCTCAATCTTGTATGATCTTTACTATGGTCTCATGATATTTGAATTTTTTCTTTCTGGCTTCCTGAAGCATTTTCTCTTTGACCACTTGTGTTTTATCCACATGAGCTCCTGCTCAGCCTCCACTCCCATGTCACAGATCTTTCTTTCTTAAATCCTAAAGTTTCTTGAGTTTGTGGAAGAATGTCTCATTCTGACCTTTTGTTAACTGTGACACTCCAGAATTCAATTTGAGGCATTGTTTAAAAGTTGTTTAAACAGGATTCCTAATGTTGGGAGGGCTCAGCTAAATACTTTCTGTTCTCTGTTACCTTGACTCCACAATTTTAGTATTCTTAAACTTTCTCTAAATTTAAAATTCTTTGGCACAAAAATTCAATATTATTCCATGTCTACATAAAATTATTTTTTAAATGTCTCTCTTAAAAATGATGTGGTCTCCAATCAGCCTAGGTTTTTAGTTACTTCCATTAGCTCATTAATTTAACTTAATTAGGATTAGGAAAAACAAAAAGGTTTCTTGAAAGATTTATAATTGGTATAATTGTAGGATCATAATTTTAATATCATCTTATTTCCAATTCTTCATTTGTTTAGATATTGACTTTTGAGAATATTGACCAAAAAATGGGATGCTGATGGTTTGCAACTTTTAGTGACGTACTTATAAATACATTCTAAAAGTTTACTAAATATACAACCTCACATTTAATATGTTCTTAGATAGAGAACAGTGTAAGAAAAAACCTACTGCCTAGAAATATAGGATATTAAAAGTTTGTTTTCCAAAACAGGACTCTCCAATAACTTAAGGGCTTCTGTCTTTTTCATCAAGGACAATGATCCTCCAGCTTGAAAGGGCAAACATGGATAAGAGGAATAATAGTCAAAGGAGGATAAGAACATAGTGATGTGAAATCCTTTAGATTTAGATATGGATATCTGGAAACATATTATACTTGCAAATGCTGAAGATATTGGTGGATGCTACCTCAGTGATACTCATGCTACTTAATATGTGAGAAGCAGACAGGAAAGGTGTTGGTTCTCTTTCAAGATTCAGTTTAAGATTTCTGTTACTCCCTATGCATTTTTGTGGTCCTTTGTGTGGAAGATATTTTCTTCTTAAATATTCACTGAGTAATTTATTCCTCACTCCTGAATCTGTATATACCTATAGTGTGGTGCACATGCTATCCTCTCTCCTTTGACCAGTATTTTGTAAATAACTTTTGTGTTAGGACTACTCCACTCTTTTTGTTTTTGTATTCCTTGGAGAGAGCACAGCTCCTTGAATATACTGATCATACAGTAAAATTAGAAATAACAGCAATAACTTGAGTTTAAGTATCTATTTAATATTTGACAAACCCTTGTTACTACAACAATTTTGCCATGTCAATATTACAAGTATTATCTTTGTTTAATGTTTAGAAAAGCAATGGCCATAATAATGGGCAGGTAGGTAGCCCACCAGATAGACTGCTGGGCCTGGAGTCAGGAAGATTCATCTTTCTGAGCTCAAATCTGGCCTCAGCCACTTCCTAGTTGTGTGACCCTGGGCAAGTTACTTTAACTCTGTTTGTCTCAGTTTCTTCATCTATAAAATGAGTTGGATAAGGAAAGGTCAAACCACTGTAATAACTTTGCCAAGAAAACTCCAAATAAGGTCACAACAATTTGGACACAACTGAAAAACAACTGAATGTCTAGATTTAATAGGCATCTGCTCTATTGAAATGAAAAAAAGCAAATGTTGTTCCCTTGGTTTTCTGATGAGGGGGAGGGGCGAACTGACTGGATTCCAGAAATAATGGGGCAGTAATATTGCTATCTATCCCTGGCAAATCCTAATTATTAAGCAGATGGTTTATAAGTCTTTTTAAAAAAAAGAATGCAATAATCACTAAGAAAAAATGTGATACTCTAAGGACTAATCATATCAAATAGATGCCTATTCCTTTAATGACATTTTGATTAGGTTTGTAAATCTCGAAAAGAGTTTAAATTTGCTTTCTCTTGATTTCAGCCAAATATTTGAAAATGCCTCCCATGGCACAGCTATGGTGAAATATGGGCAGGACAATAAAGATGATAGGTAGATTCACTCTAATATGTCAGTACTTTGATGGTTTCGTGATCATATCAATGTGGATCTTCTTTCAATTGGTGCAAATCACAATCCATCTTTCTCTGCTCATCCAGCCCAAATCTTTTATACATTTTTCCCATTAATCCTCTCTATAAAGCCCTTCTGATATGTTACATAAATTATGTTCCCTGTATACAAATGTAGCATGTGGCATACCTGTCAGTTACCTTTTGTACCCTTTGTTCTCACCACAGGACCAAGATAATTTGTTTTCTGGCTCAATATTTTTCTGATAATATCTTTTATACTGTTTCTCTTACATGGCTCTTCCCAGATAAAATGCTACAACCCATTTAAGCCCATTATGTGCCTATTCATTGTCCTTTGTGTGACCTCAACTACAGTCCATCAGAGACAAAAGATTTTTTCATAAGACTTTTAAAAATAAACTTACAAAGCTTTTAGATAGGTGATGCAGCAGAGAGAGTGTTAACTCTGATTATCAGGAAGATCTGAGTTCAAATTCAACACCAATTGTTTACTAGCTGTGTGACTCTTGGCAAGTCACTTAACTTCTGCTTCAGTTACTTCCTCTATAAAATGGAGATCATAGTAACACCTCACACAGTTGTTGTAAGAATCAATGGAGATCATGATTGTAAAGAACACTGTAAACCTGAAAGCCCTATATAAACTGTAACTATTATATAGATGCAAGATTACAACCAAATAACATCATTGAAAGAATATTTTTGTTATAAAAGATAGGCCTCTATTTTAGGAAGATAATTGGTATCTTTAAAAATATTTCCAAAAGCAATTTATTTCAATGTCATTTTAAAATTCTGGACTCAGTCATCTGCTTTTAGTCATTATGAAAGAAAATGTCCTGATGGATGACTTTTATGAGTTGACCATTCATCTGTATATCACACCTGGATAGTAGAGATTCTTCTTTGTCTGATTGATCAGCATTTTTCATTAGGTGGATTTATGGTATCAATTAAATGGACATAAAATAAAACTGTTGGTTAGTAGTTTCATACCCTCCTAGAAGGAAGCTCAAGTGAAAAACCCTTTAGTTTATTTAAAATTGTGACCCTTGACTTTGGTGACAATATAAAAATAAAAGTATCAGAAAAGACATATGTTATAAAGATGGGAGTAATAGTTTATGAATACTAAAAATTATTTCTACCCACTGGAAATCTATACCAAAATTAATAAGACATAATTGAACATTAACGAAAGTAAAAACTAATATATAGGATCAAGAAACATACTACAAAATAGCTCTTGCCCTCAAGAAGCTTAAGTAACAGTGGGGAGACAAAACAATAAAAGGAAGTTTCAAAAAGGAAGGGATCTTATAACTGGTGGGATCAAGAAAAGCCTCCTGTAGGAGGAAATGACGGAACTGTTTTGAATAATATTTCAATTTTACAAGCTAGAACATTCTAAACATGGGGACCATTAGTGCAAGGTTCTAGAAACAGATGAAAGATAATGTCATGATGACTCTGTGATTGTTGGCAAGTTACTTAACCTCTCAGTGATCCAAGTGACTCTCTAAGTAGAAGAACAATTGTTGATCTGCACTGGTAGCAGGGGTTCTCAATAGGAGTTCCTTATACCAACGAAATCAGATCCTTGACAACAGAAAAGGAGGGGAGGCATAAAATGAGCTGCATCATGTCAGTTTTCATCCAAAAACTGTACAGACTTCAAGAATAACTCCATGTTGATAGGCATGTATAGAGTTCCTGTTTATGTCTCTGTTCCATACTAAACTCCCAGACAGTGGTTAGGGAGGAGTGAAGAGAAAGACATAGAGAGGGCAAGTTTAGATTTTCATTTATTCATACTCATGTGTCATCAGGGTATTAGGAAAAATCCTCTCCAATTCAAAAACAGCATTTTTTTATTATCATGCCTCCCTAAGAAACATTTGCCTGTTTGCTATCTTCTGTCAAAGAAAAATAGACACATCCACACAAAACTAGTAAGATGTTTATTTGAAGAGCTTTCTGCTGTGAGAAAGTCTCCTTGTTATCTCCCATATCACTATCTTTCTCTAAATGGGGAGATAGAAGAGACCCTATGAAACCACCACAATACAGGATGATTAACATCTGGAAGGCCTCTGATGATGGCAGAAACCAGCCGCAGCAGGGCTGGGATTTGTCACTTGTGCTTGCTGGTGCGAGTCAGTTTCCTGCATTGCTCTAATTTCCCCATTGTCGAAAATGACAAAATCTGCTTTGATCACTGCATAGAGCTGCACAAATTAAAAAAAAAAAAGACAAGCAGAAAACAAAGTTGTAATAATGTGCGAACAAAGTAATGGGAGGATTCATTAAAATACACTTGAGAGCATCTTCATTTAGTCAGTGAATGTGTCAGCAATTCTTCCTGCCCCTAGAATTGTGCTTTTGAGAGTTTAACAACTATGTCTTCCACCAGAAATTCAAAGTTATAAATTAATAACGTGTAGACTAGGAATGGCAAATGAAATGGTCAATTTCTACTTACGAAAAAAAAAGAGAGAGAAACAGAAATGATCAGAGCTGTTTCTATTTTTCTGTATGGCTTAAACCAAAGGCTTTGATCCTGAAAGAGTTCATAAAGAAATATCATCCTATGCTGCTTTTGATAACTTCTAAAGCCCTTTCAAACTCTGATTCAATCTCAGATGCTTCTATTAAGGTCAGTGGGCACTGACATGATGAATGATGTCAGCCTGCATTAGATGAGCGAAAATGAAATTATTCAAAGTAAAGGCTAAAATGTTTCCCTACACTCTTCCTGTGGGTATTACAGCAACATTTTTTTATTATTTTAATCACATAAAAATAACTCATATTTACATAGTGTTTTAAGATTTACAAGTTACTTTCTTCACAACCATGGTGTTATGGAGAAAGCTGGCATAGTAGCACTATATTTTGAGTCAGGAAGACCTCATGTCTAATTATGTCTTACCTA
Organism: Pseudochirops cupreus; assembly: GCA_028627135.1. Taxonomy (NCBI): domain Eukaryota; kingdom Metazoa; phylum Chordata; class Mammalia; order Diprotodontia; family Pseudocheiridae; genus Pseudochirops; species Pseudochirops cupreus. The sequence continues at coordinate 1,351 of JAQQSU010008373.1, read as the reverse complement.
GGAGTCACACTAGTTGGCTGGTAAGTGTCTGAGGCAGGATAGGAACTCATGTTTTCTTGACTTCTAAGAGAGTGCTCTATCCACTGAGCCAGCAAATCTGATAATGCATATTAAAGGTCAGATCTGAAGAAAAGAATATAGAGTTTGGGTCACCTTCAGGAAATTATTATAATAATCAAGAAGCATTATAAACATCAATTACATGCTCCACAAAGTGTTAGATGTAGGGGTTGCAAAGACTAAATAAAACAATCTTTGCCCTCAATGAGATTAAACTCTATAGGGTGAGACAAGTGGTCCAAGAGAATGGTAATGAGACTGTAGTGCTATGGCAGCTTTGGCCATATAATGAAATACATAGATACAAAATGGGTGGAAATAAAACTGGAAAAAGAAGATGGCGACATAGAAGCAGGAGCTCTCTGCAGCTCCCAGCACAGCCACCTGAAATACCTATAAAATATGACTCTAAACAAATTTTACAGCACCAGAACTCATAAAATTACAGAAAAACACATCTCCCACTGGGGACAGCCCAGCAGACAGGATGGAAAGGGCTCATCACAGAGTGCGCAGAGCTGAGCACAGCCCAGCCTGAAACCCTGGCTTTGCCCAAGGGTGGTCAGGACAAGGCACTGCTGGAGCACTCTGGAGAGTGTATCACTGGCAGCTGTGGCAATTTCCAGAATTATCAACCCATAAGAAACAAGGACCAAGCAAAAGGTCAGCGGAACTCAGCTAAATCTGGGGGAGAAGAGTGGGTGCAACTGTCCGCCCCCAGGGCAAAAAAGCAGCTGAATCAGCGGCCCTGCAGCCACCTCCAAGTGCCTGCTTTAGAGCTCTCAACCTGCAGATTGCAGGGGGGCCAAGCAATCATTCAGAGGCTAAGTGCTCTTGCCTCAACCAGGCAGGATTGGGATTGCAATCTTGAGTGGTGGTCCTGAGGTGAGTGACCAGTGAACAAAAGTTGGTGGGGGCTGCAGAGAGTGTGCTACTTAATAGCTGCAGCAGCTGCAAAAACTCCAGCAATTTGGGACAAAGCTCTCCCCTCTGAAAACAGAGTTCTACAGTGGCTCAAAAATCAAATTAACTGACTGGCAACACAAACAGGCAAAGGAAGCAAACCAAGCTCAGCAATCCAACTTTAGATTCCTTTTTCGAGGAAAAAAAGGATCAAAGCATGGAACAGGAGGACGACAACACAGTCAGAACCCCTGTACCAAAAGCTTCCAAGAAAAATGTAAGCTGGTTACAGGCCATAGAGGAGCTTAAGAAAGATTTTGAAAACCAAATAAGAGAAGTAGAGGAATAACTGGGAAGAGAAATGAGAATGATGCAAGAAAATCATGAA